>NDFG01000259.1:614160-633285 GCA_002167245.1 Sporophila hypoxantha
CMRGGRWKSCCMRGGKKGGRWTKKTKGGGKGKMTGTGCAGGGACAGGAGTGGGACTGGATGGTCCTTGTGGGGCCCTTCCAACTCAAGGCATTCTGTGATTCTATGAACCTTCCAGGGAGGTTCTGGCTCCCCAGATATCCATCCCAGCACACAGCCCTTCTCTGTGGTGGCAGGAAGGCAGACACAATCCAGGTCTGTACTCTGCRTAAAGGCGTTTTTATCAGCCCTAATTAACATCCTGGGCCTCTCACACCCTGGCACACCTGCTAATTAGCAGGCATGAGTTAATATCATTTTAACAACGGCTTAGCACTTGGGGCAGCAGAAAGGCAGTCACTCCAGCCCAGTGACTCACCCTGAGCACKGAGCAAGGTGAGATAGCAGGAGCATCTGCTGGGCTCACACGGGCTCTGCAGACCGTATCTCCTTAACTAAGGCTTACCTTACAAAGCCAGGCTGCTTCAAAAATTCATGATTGTATCTGTCTTATTTTTCACCTGCACACACAGGTGGCCTTGGAGGAGGCTCTGTCTGCACCACCCAGACAGGWGGAGCCACTCGGTCATGGTGGAGCTCCTGAGGTGACCATCACCCCCTCTGACCAAGCATCTTTCAGGACACGACCTGGGGTCTGCCAGCCACTAATAATCCCTCAGGAAATGCCCAGGGAACACCAAGGAGCTGATGTCCAGGCCATGCTGGTGCTTCTCCAAACACCCCACAAGCACAGACCATGCTGGGCACAYGTCACTGGGACATTGGTGCCCTTTTCCAGGGAATCCTGGAAAAACTGCAGCCCTGCACACATAGCCTGGCCTTCAAATCTCCCTGTGGATGATGTGGCCAAGCCATGCACTGCTTTCACCCTGGAATCCCACTTTTTGTGTGGCCTCACACCCGGCAGGAGCAAAGGGTTGGGACAGCTGGGCTCGAGCCATCTTCTATTCAATCATAAACCAAATAAGAAAGTTGACTTAGCTTGCATTGTTTTTTTTTGAAACCTCAGCTTTCAAACYCTGTGAAGCAGCACCTCACACGAGGGCAATGATGGAAAACCATCACAAGACCACCATCAGAATTGTTCCTAYCCCCTCAAATTGATGTTTAACACTGCCTGCCTTCGCTTTGTCCAATAAAACCCTGCAAACCAACCCCTGGCAATTACAGAACATTAATGCCATGGAAAATTATRCTGGGTTGAATGTATCCACACTCCCTGCTATCAGAAAGGTTTTCTCAGCCTCATGTTTCTGTTTGGGATTAGGAAGGCAGCTGTGAAAGGCAAGTATTGTTCACTCACAAACAGTTCCCTTTCAGCCTCTACAGAAGTCAGGTAATGAATTACAGGAGGGTTTTTTTTCCCTTTGGAGAGGTCAGCAGATATATCAGCTCCTGGGAAAGCTGATCCCTGTTGTTTGGCTACAGGGGGAGCTGAAAAAGGCTCTAATGAGCTCCAGGGAGTGGATGGTGGCAGCGAGCCAGCACCTCTGCCTGTGAAACCCACACGAGTGACAAGAGGCAGGAGCCACCTCTGGCCCGAGCACAAGTTTAAATTTGAGGTTTTGCCTGGAAAATTGAAGCTTTTGGCTTTGCAGACACCCAAGGGACCYCCAAGGACCATCCAGCCCTGCACAGACACCCCARCAATCCCACCCTGTGCATCYCTGGGAGMGTTATCCAAAGGTTGGGCAGAGCWGAACAGAACAGGGCCTGCTTCCTTTTTCCATGGGAATGCTCAAGGAGGAACATTTTACTCAAGACCTCTAATGCAAACACCTCCTCTCACATATTTTTTTAAACYAGGCAGTAGCTGCTGTCATTTTCATGCTGCGTGCTGACACACTGGCACCACGTCCCTGCCAATAGTTTGGATTTCACTGGAAGAAGCAGCTCTGAGCGAGAGTGACAAGCTGCACGCTGCTGACGAGGCTGTCAAGTGATGGATAATCGAGCTTTACTTGAGCTGTCAAAACTTTTCAGCACTAAAAATAGGTATCACAAGCTTCTGGACTCACTGCACTGAAGCATTRAACACACAGGATATTGACACCCTCAGAGGCAAAGCCACTCACAGCTGAGTGAAACCAGCATTGTGTGATGGACAGCAAAGGCCCCTGAGYTGTACTTATGTGGAGAAGAGGAAAACAACACACTGCAAGATAAAATCTCCTATCCAAGCTGGCCAAAGCAAAGCCAAGATGCTGCACACACACCTTGGAACAGAACAGCTCAATATGGGATCCAAACCTGGGCAAAGACAKAGAGAAAGAAAGGGAAAAGCTGCGAGAGAAACTCTTGTGCCCTGTTATCCCAGATCCTGGTCCAGTTTTAAAGGGAGGGCAGAGATCTTCCCCTGGCAGCTCCTGCTTTCCTGCCCTTCCTGCCTCATCTGCCCCTGCCCAGCAAGAAGGGGCTCAGAGCTGTGAGGCTGGCAAGGTGGGAAAGCAGGGGAGAGCAGGGGTTTCCAGAGGGATGAGATTTCCATGGAAGGGGTGAGTCCTCCCCAGGCAGAGACCCAGCAATGGACACCAGCCCAGCAGCTCAGCAAAGGGGGCAGAGGCTTTGTGGGACAGGTGGGATAGGAGGAGGAGGATAAAGAGGCACCATTTACAAACCAAATCCAGCTTTTTTTACTCCCTCTGAGGCGCTGGGATGGCAAGCACAGGCAGGGCTGTCCCTACATTAGGCCAGTATTTATGGCAGAAAGAAAATGAAGGGTCCTAAGGAATTACTAATTAGATGTTACCATAGCCCTGTGTATAACTGAAGCAGCACTCTGATGTGCTTTGTAAATAATCAGCAAATTAACTTGCACAATGCTCTGCAAGGCAAGTATTATCCCCATCTCCTGCACGGCCCTGATGGAATGAAAAATTCAGTTTGGGCAGAATGTGCCCTGGACAGCTGCAGAGCTCCCAAACACAGGGAGGGGACATCACAGAGAAAGGGAGAAAAGGAGGCTCGGGGGGGACCTTGTGGCTCTGCACAACTCCTGCCAGGAGGGGACAGCCAGGGAAAACAGGAGGAGAGGGAACGGCCTCAGGCTGGGCCAGGCTGGACACCAGCAGCAATTTCCCCATGGAAAGGGTGGTCAGGGATTGGAACTGCCCAGGGAAGTTTGGAGAGCCCATCTGGAGGTGTCCCAGGAACTCCTGGAGGTTGCTCTGGGACATGGTGGCCATTGGGCACAGCTGGGACTCCATGGTCTCAGAGGTAYTTCCCAACCCAAGGGATTCTGTGATTCCTCCTCACGTGCAGGAACTGGGAGGGGAAATGCTCTCCACTCCCAGCAGACCCAAAGGAAACAACTGTGAGCAGCTGCTCCTTCCCTGTCCATCCAATTCCACCTCCCAGCCGAGCAGGAGGGCTGCCCCARGTGTCCCTGCTCCCTCCTTCTCCCACCCAGAGGTTCCAAAGGGAGCCGGGAGCAGAGCAGCAGCACAGCCACCTCCTCCGGGTGTCCCTGCCGCCTTCCCCGCCCCGGGGGCTGCCTGGCACATCCAGAGCCCTGAGCAGCTCCCTGCCCAGCGCTGGGAGCAGGGAGGGGAGGCCAGGGAGCCCGGGGAGGAGGGCAGGAGCAGCCGGGTGCGCGCGGAGAGCGAGGCAGGCCTCGCGCCTATTTTAGACGTGCTGCGCAAAAATAAAAGATGCTGCTCGGCTGCACGTGTTCTCATTTTTAGAAAACAAGCTCCAATTTATTTCTTCTATTACAGCCAGATGGTTTAAAAAGGGAAAAAAAAAAAACCAACCAAACCCAACAGGTCTCCCCTCAATGTCACCTCAATGAAAAGAAGGCCTGACCTGGTTTCAACCTCCCTGGCCCAGAGCAGGGCACAGGCAGCACACGCTGTTAACAGCTCTCTCAGGGGCCCTGAGCCTCTCACAGCCTGCCCCAAAGCCCTCGGGGGGAGCAGAGATCTGCCCCTCAGGGGCTGCCCAGAGGGCCACCAGCACTGCCTGTCACAGCTGGCTCAGGGCTGTAACATCACAGCTGGCACAGCTGGACTGACCACACGGCTCTGGCTGTGTCTCAGTGCCTGCCCTGCTCCTGCTTTCCTGCTCACTCCTTCTAAGCTGCCTTGAGGGGTCTTTTTCCCTTCTAAAACTCCCATCAAGTTATTTAATTGAAAGAGCAACACAGCTTTCCGTGAAGGTAAATGCTGATTTTCAACCCTCCCTATTTATCCTGCCCTCATTCAAAGCCATGCCACAACATCCCACATAATTAATTGCATTTCCCTGTGTCTGTTTGCCAGTGCTGTGCTGCTCAGGAGGAACAAACCTTGCATTTCAAAGCACAGTTTGTGTCCATCTGTGACTCTGTCAGGCACCACGTTTCAGTGGGACCCAGGGAACCACTAGCACAGCAGCTGGGATACACCAAGATCTCCACCACGAAGACACTCCWGGCAAAAAGGGAGGTGGGATCAGGTTCTCAGGGGAGGCTGAGCTTGCTCCATCCTTGGCAGGCTTCAAGCCCTGCCTGGAGAGGAGCCTGGCTTGGTGCCAGGGCTGATCCTGCTTTGGGAGGAGCCCACATGTCCCTTTCCCTGGCTGACACGGTGACCCCAAGCTCAGGGCAGCTCCCCAAACAATTCCCAGATGCCCAGGACCAGCCATGAGGCAGAGATCTCGACCAGGGAACACCTTTAAACAAGGACTCTCCTCCATGGCCAGCAGGACAAGGAGAGGAGAGGCAGAACAAGGGCAAAAGGGAAGCATGGAGCAACTGGAGGCATCTTGGAACTGCAGCCAGAAGTCTTTGGCTGTCTTTTGGTACCAGCACATTGAGAACAAAATAAAGAGCTCTTAAACCTCGTTCCAAACGACTTTTTGGAGCAACCCTGACAGACAGAGCTACACATTCACCTGTGCAAGGGCTGCTTTAGGGTCTCACCTGAGCCTCCAGCTCCCAGTGCCACTGCTGTGAGAGCYTGCCCTCTTGTACAACAGTGAGGCTGAAGGCTCAGCGAGCCATCACGGCTCTGAGTGATCCCTAAGACTCAGAGTTCATGCACAGATTAACTTCTTAAGCAAGCTCAAGGGCAGAGACCTGCTCCCTGTTACTGGCAAAAGCCTTGCAYTCTGAAAATCATAATAGTTCCACAACTGCTGATTACTTTTCCTCATTTGTACTTTTTTTTTTTTTTAAAGTCCTGCCTGTTCCTCCTACTTCTTATGAGGCTTTTCAGTATTTGTCTGTTACTTGAGTGCTAAAGCCAGCTTTGGGATTAAACACAACATTTGGGAGGGGGACTCCAATGCTGCCTGCTGTCRCTGTTCCAGCTCTAAGAAGCTCTGGGAGCTCTCAGGGCACATCCTGCCCTGTGGAAGTCTGTGACCAAAGCTGTTTTCCCTTCATTCTGTCCCCCCACATGCACACAGATGTGATCAATGCACAGGGCATGGCATGGGTAGTGCTGGAGAGGCACTGAAGCTGCAATAAGTGGGCAGGGAGAACAGGAACTCGCTGCAGAGGAACAGAGCAGCCCAGTCTCAGGGGCTGCACTGATTGCCCAAAAGCAGAAGTGGCTGAGGCACGTCAGGAACGCTGGGCTGGGTCTCTTGGAGCAATGGCTCTGATAAGGTGGCCCACTTCCCCAGTGCAGCCAGGCTGGGGCACAGGAGGGAAGTCCCACACAGAAATAWCCCTGTTYCTCATTCTGGGGCTCTGCAGAGCCCCTGAGCTGAGGCCAGGCCAGCTCAGAGGGTGTGAGCATCCCTCCCCTCCAGCTCAGAGCTTCCTGCAGACACCCCTGGGGAACAGAGAGGCACAGGAAAGCTCAGGGGGTCTCCTGCAGATCCATCAGGGATCCAGAGCCTCTCCAGGAGGAGCCTCCTCCTCCTCCCTCCTCCTTACAGCAGCTGTCCCCTGGGACATCAGCCTGCAGGACACAGTGGGGAAGCTCCAAAAGCCACAGCAAAGCAGCACAGCCCCACAGAGGGCGAGGAAAGCTTCAGCCAAGGGTGTCCATCTGTTCCTGCACTGCTCTGGTGGCACTGCTGGGACAACCAGAGAGCCAAACGGGCTCCAGGACACCTCCTTCCTCCCCAGAGCTCTCCAAAAATGACCACATCAGGGCTGCCACATCCTGCCTGCCTCGTACAGCAGCCTGGCTCCCAAAACAGCACAAATTCATTTTCTGGCCACTCTGGCTCCCTGCACTTGCTCGCTGAGCACTGAGCAAAGCCCTGCTGCTGCTGCAAGGAGGGCAGGGGGAGCACATGGCCCTGATGAAAGGCCAGCTCAGGCTCAGAGCCACATCTCCAGCCCTGGCAGGGCAGCACAGCAGGGAGCTGGGGCTGGAGGAGGGTGAGCCAGGTGCACAACACACGGGTCACACTCTGCATCAGTGCCTTGGGCTGGCCCACAGCCACTGGCCCCTGCAGCTGTTTCAAGCCACAAGTGCTCAAGACTTGCTCTTACAAAACCCACACAGGCACAAAACCAATCACAAATGCCAAAATTAAAAAAAAAAAAAGGATTAATTTCTATGTTTGCCATGGAAGWAGCACCAGGCTTCAGGGCAGCAGCCCCTGTGGCACGAGTCAGTATTTGATACAACAGAGAAGAGAGAAGGGAAGAGAAGTGGAAATCTCTCCCATCTCTCTGTTATTTTGCCTTAAATGCACTGTAGTTTAYGTCCTCAATAAAAGCCTGTGCATATCTTTCCAACTTAAATGTGGATTGGARCCTCGGGATTACTGCCCTGGCAGAATTAACGTATTAGACATAAAAACCATAACATTTCATTATCCATTGGAAAGCACATGTGCTTTCCCCCTGGGAGACTGGAAATATCACCCAGTTTCACTATCATTTTCTGCTAACTGGCTGCCCTGCCACATGTTCACACAGTGGCACGCTCACTGTGATGACAGAGCAGTCCTCTGCTTTCATCCCTCTTCCTTTATGATGCTGACATTTTTTTAAATCGTGTTTTTCTCTTCTGTTTTTGTCTCCGTGAAGGCACCGTGCTACAAAACCACTGGGCTGGAAAAAAAAAACCTTACCCTGGAACAAAAAAMCAGCTCCTATTTGTCTAGCTGGAAACACAGCCTAACCTGATGTCTGGAGCAAGGGTAGAAGGCAACACAGAGGCAAGAAAACCTCAAACACAGCAGGGCAAGAGGACTCAGACTCGTTTATGGGCACAACGGGGTCTGTGGTCAACAGTGGGGCACTGAAGGCCAGAATCTCTCCCCTCTGCTGTTTTAACTCCCTGTGCCCTCCCTCTCAGTGCCAATTCAGAGACCTGCACACAGCACAGATTCTGTAGAGGCCAGAACCGAGGGGCAGCACACACAGCCCCCAGGAGGAAGGGGCCAGCTGGCAGCAATCTGCAGTGACCACACAGAGGAAGTGTGGGCAGAACAGGGGCCAGACAGGAGCCTTTGGAAGCCTGGGGCACCCTTGTATTGCAACTTCCAGGCTGCCTCAGGGAATCTTTTTGTTTAATCAGTTCTGTATCTTTGCAAAGATTAGCGACCAACTGTCCCGATTTAGTGCTGCCACGTTCTGTAAACATTCCTGGCCTTGCTGCCTTGGATAAAACAGGCAGCTGCTGACAGGGGCTCTCATATAAACATTTCACTCTGCATCTCCAAGAAGCCTGAACGTCWTTATTCCCAAGAAACCTCAGTTTTTATTCCCAAGGGACCACTTATCCTGCTCTGCAGGCTGGAGCTCTGCCCCAGGACAGGTGAGCAGAGCAGGAGCTGCAAACAAACACCTTCACCAAACCCACCCCAGCCCTTACTCACATGAGGCTGGCACAGCAGCAAACAGGACCAAAGGGAAACATTGGCTGTCCCACGTAGCTCCTGGAATGAAAAAGGAAAATTAAAAGCTCAGCTTGAAGTGCCCACATCCACAGAGATGTTCAGCTGTGACCCCCTGAAACCCACCCCAGCCAAACTCCAGCAGCCAGGCTTTTATCACTGACACCCCTCAGCCTGTTAGTGCAGGGGGGCAATGATTCAAACCCAAATTGCTCCTCACTGTTTGTATTTGCCAGAGCCACAAAAGCCAATTAAGGCAGTTTCCCTTCGCTCTGCGCTCGGTCAGCCCCAGACACTGAGGGCTGCAGCAGCCTTTCCCTGCAGCAGCATTTCCCTGCTCTAAAGCATCTCTTTCCACAGGCCTGGGGTTCAGCTAGCTGCACCCCTGCCCCTGAGCTGGAGTTCTACAGAAAGCCTGGCTCCCAGTTCAAGGCTCTCAGCAGAATTAGGGTTAGTGTGGATSTCCCAGARCAACAACCTGGATGCACTGGCACASGTCTCAGGTAGCAAAACTGAATGTGTTTATAAAATAAATGCCTAGAATGCCTGCACTAGCAGTGAAAGGCGACTTATGCCCAGCAAATATCACCCCCCATGCTGCTCAGGATGGGAAACATGAGTGCACTGACAGCTCCCATCCAGCAGAGATCTCCCCTGGCTCTTCCCCCTGCCCAGGATTTGTGGGAGGCAGAGCTTGCTGACAGCTCCTTCTGGAAAATGCTTGTTCTCCCACGCCAGGGGAGTGGGAAGAGCAGGGCATCCCTTGGCCAAGGCAGCACTGGGCAGCTCTGAGGGCTGGGCATGATGTAACAGCAGCAGACATCTGCCAAAGAAATGAGCCAGCTCCGACRTGCCCTGCTCCAAACCTGCACAGCAATCTCCATCCCAGAGCAGGAACTTGTACTGGGGCTTAATGCCCTCTCCAATACATCCCTTTGCACAAGGAAAACCCGTGCCCAGGGCTCCAGGAACACACCTTGTAATCCTTGYGAGCAGATGTCAGCCTCCAAAGCTGGAAAATCGCTTTGTTCCTGGGGATCAGGGAACTTAAAAATGTAAGAACATGGAATGTCCTGATGGGCTTGGTAACTTGAACCCCCGGGAGGAAACACCTGCTCTGCTTTATCCATCCAAAATTCCATGGGAATGGCCTTTTGCTGGTGCACAATCCAGCTGGGAAAGAGAGGAGGGAGCTGCCAGGAGCCAGCAGCCCTGCCCCACACAGCAGCACGCACACAAACACYCCCAAAACCCAGCAAACCCAACAGGAGCTCCTCCACCCGTGCACCCCAGCAGGGATTTGAGGTCACAGGACAGCAAACAGCACAATTTCCCAGGTTTTTATGGAAAATTAAATTTTCCGGGATCTCACAGGGAAGAAGGGGCACRGCCAGAAAAAAAAAGGGATTTTCATCAAAAACTCAACAACAACTGGATGTAGCCATGATCCCAGAGATCTGCTTGGGGGAGTCCCACAGGAGAAGCCCTGGATGGAGGAAGAGCCCATGAAACCTGGTTAATACTCAGGGATCACCTCCAGGTGAGAGCTCCAGGAGACCTGTGTGGATGAACAAGGAGCTCCTGGAAAAACTCAGGCACAAAAAGGAGGCTGAGAGGGTGAAAGCAGAGGCAGGCAGGCTGGGAAAGGCATTGTGCCAGCAGCCAGGCTGGGCAGGGCTTGGTGCAGCTGTGTGGAAGGTGTTCTGTGGCAGGGGGCTGGAATGGGATGGGATTTAGGGTGTCCAAAAAAACCTTGTGGAGCCAGAGGGACAGTGTCTGTAGGGAGCTCAGGACAGGCAGCAGCAGATCAGCAACACTCCTGGGAAGTTTTACCCTGGGAAGGATATGGAGATCAGCCTGGAGTGCCAATTCCTGCTGGGCTGAGGGCTCACCATGGGCACAGCACCATTAAATCTGGGCTGATTCCCAGGGCTGGGCCAGGCCCTTCCCCTTGCCAGCACACCTGGAGGGGTGTGGAGAGCCCTGGGGAGAGGCTGGGCTGGGGAGGCAGCAGCTCCCCAGAGCCCCCATCACCAGCACCCTGTGCTCAGCACACACAGCTCTGCCAGGACCTGTGCACCCAACAGCAGTGGGCGCCCAAAAAATCCCCCTCCAGCCAGCAAAATCCTCCTCCCAGCCCTAAAAACCCTCCTCAGCCCCTGCCCCATCACAAATCCTGCCCCCAAGCAGCTCCCTGGGACGTGAGGCATTCCCTTTGAGCAGCACAAGGATGGACAAGGCTCAGGAATTGCCCTGCTCTGGGTGAGGCAGGAGCTCTCCTGTAATTAACACCCAGGGAAAGAGACCAAGGCCASATTAGGCAGACAAACCCAGCTCTGACAGCTCCTAAGCTTAGCTTAAAGCTGCATTTCAATAACGTGTGGATGTGCGGAGTTTTTAATGCATCTATAGAAAGGTGAGCAGAAAAACAAATGAAAGTGTTGCTAAAAACACTCAATTTTCCCGTGTAAACTAACAGAAGTTCAGCTACAAGATCTACAAAGTGTTTTTATTTATTTTAAGGAACACCTGTGATCCCCAAGTACCCTGAGGTCAGAGCAGTGATGTTTCCTCCCCCCAGGAGCTCCAGCCTCCTCAGGGATCTGGTTTGTGTTATCTACAAAAGCCTTTTCTTCCCTTCTGCTGCTCTGGAGGCTCGCAGGGAAACCCAGCATCCCCAACAAGAGCTGCAAATCCCCAGTTCTCTCATGGCTCCAACAGCCTGGCATCACCAGCCAGCCCTGATCCTGCAAAACATGTAACTGCAACTCAGCAATCCTATTACACGTGCTCCCAGCATTTGTASAGCAGAGATTGAGCTCTCAGCTCGCCATGGCTTTATCTCTCTCTGCCTTTGCCAGGGCAGAAATCATCTCAGCCTATAAAGGGGTGATGTCCAGATGCTTCTCATGTTTTTGCTGCAAACCTGGGGGAAAAAGCTCATGGAGCTGCTGTGCACCCTCCCTGTCACACTGCCAAGATCGTGGTGGCCGCAGAGGTGGCATCTGACAGAGAGAGATGGCAAAATCAAAAATCAGCAATCAAATCCCAAACTCCATGTGCCCCTGGACTCCTCTCCCTGCTTCTGCCAGCAAACTGAGCCCTCCCTGTGCCTCAGCAACACACCCACCCACCTGTGGCATCACTGAATGAATGAGAGCTGAGCCACAGCAGCCCCGCTCCCACAGGGCAGGTGTGCAGCTCCTGAATCACCAGCTCCTCCATGCAGCACTGACACCCGGCTCCAAGGCTGCTTTCCTTTCCCAAAATCCACCTGCCAGCTGCCCCTGCCCTGGGCTCTTGCCCAAGCCCTGGCTCTCACCTCCCATCACACCTCCTGCCAGCTCATGCTTTACTCACTGCCAGCAAGCCCCAACGCCCCGGCCTGGCCAGCAGGACACTCTGTCTGTGTGAGAGCATCAGCCCAGCTCTGGCTCCTGCTGAAAGCTGCCAGGGCTCCCCATGTGAAATACAAAGCTGTGTTTCATGTCAGGTACAAACAGGTGATGTGTGTATTTGTGAGTGCACTGACAGTGGGAGAGCTGTGAATTTTAATAATAACTGAGGAAAATGAAGCATGGAAAAAGGCCTTTGAGATTAACCCTAGTTGATTTAGGAGCATTGGAATTAAACCGTTAAAGATGTTGCTTTTTGCTTATAGTTAATCCATAAAGAGCTCTGCAACAACAACCTTTTGAAGTATAATTTTAGAATATTACTTGTATCCTTGAAACTATAGCTTTGGAATATATATAAAGGAAATATGCTTATCTCACACCTTATTGAAGCAAAGAAAAACAGCTTGAGAGAGGAAGATCACCACCACCTCAAGGGTTYATGGTTTCRACCAAGGGAAGCTGGACATCACTGTTATTAGATTTATAGTCTCTGCAATTAAAAAGGTGGACCCACATTTGGGGAGCTGGACTCTACCAGATGGGATTCGTCTTTCTTCTGTCAGAAACTGGACCAGCACCATCTGGGGATACTCCTTTAAAAACACATCCTGAGAAAACTAAATCACAATAGTGTATAGAATTGTGATGTAATAATTTGGAATAAATATTGCTGATGAATAAAGAATTAGAAATAGAAACTGCTGAAAAAAGCTGATGAGTACCCCTATAAATACCTGTAATCCTCAATTATCGGTGTGCAGTTGGAGGGAAAACTTCCCCCACTGTACCCAGCGCTGTATTGCTCATACTTTACCATATTAAATAAAAAATTGATTGCTGCTTGAATATTGGCCTAGCCAAGCTTCTTATTTATAACACCCAGACACACCCAGCAGGGCTGTGGGCTCACCCCAGGAGGGAGCACTCACTGGGATGGGCGTGGAGGGGCGAGGAAGGACCAACACGAGTGGCTGTGCAGATATGTCGGTGAAATCAGGCTGCCCAAAGCCACAGCAGCTCGGGGCTGGAGCATTGAAAAGTGATTGGAAAGAAATAAAACCACCCTTGCCACTCGAGGATGCAGTTTTCTTGGGAAACATGCCAAGGGAAGCAGAGAGCAGCCCCACCAAAGCTCTCACAGGAGTTTCTCCTCTYCTCCCCTCTGAGGCCAATTCCTGCTCTGGCTTACAAGGGACCATTCCCAGGAACTCTCACAGTTTCACTCACAACATCACTCTGCAGGGAAACAAAACCCTACAGCACTCCTGGGAAGGATCCCAGCTCTTTCCTCTGGAAAACATCCTCTCCCCACCCTGCAGMCCCTGAACTGCTCTGCCTGGGCTGAGGTGGGGCTGCTGCACCCCTGACCCACCACTTCCAGCATCCCTTCCTCCTCCTCCTCCTCCTCCCTGCTCCATCAGCCTTTCCCAGCAGCCAGCAAGCCCAGCCAGGCACCTCTGATCCCTGTGCYCTCTCCCCACCCTGCTCCCTCCAAGCACTGCAGAGTTTGGGAACATGGCAGAGTTCCCAGAGGGAAAAGTTTCTCAAACAGCCCTCGAGAGTGTGCTGAGTGGTTCTGTGTCAGACAGAGCTCACACCAGTGACTGTGACACTCCTCACCTGGCACCCAGCCCACCTTTGCTCACAGAGAACCTAGATTAGGGGTTCTGCCTTCCAGTCAGCCTCTCTGATGTGCTGCTTCCCTCTCATCACTGCTCCTTCTGCCCCTGGTCCTGCCCACAGCTCTGGCCTGCGACTGCACCATCAGCAGGAATATTCTATCAGCGCCTGCCCTGCTCTTCTCCTCCCTCAGACCCCATCTTTGCACCCAGACGCTTTTTCCCTGGCAGGTTTGGCTTTTTCTGTGGCAGGGCAGCAAGAGCTGAGCTGTCCCTGTGGCCAAGCCCTGCCCTGGGAGCAGCACAGCAGCACAGCAGCACGCAGGGAGGTGCCAATGTGCACCAGATCTCTGTTTATACACACACACACACGAGAACGCTGCTGAGTGCTTTCTGAGAGGGAGGTGGGACCAGAGAGCTCCTCTAACCTACACAATCCTACCATTCTGTCAGCTTCCTGTAAACACAACACTCCGGGCTGGAGCTGCTCACTTGGCAGCCTAGCAGAGGTCTGGCAGCTCCCTGTCCCCTCTGCGTGGCATGTCCCTCCTCAGAGCCACCACAGCTCACACAGCACCCCAAAGGTCTCTCTGCAGTGCTCTGCTCTGCCAATCCTCCCGTAAGGAAGGAGATAATTGCACCTGCTCGAGGCTCAGGAGCCTCACCACAGTGTGACAATTACTGCAGCACCTGGAAGAGTGGGATGGAGAAAGCAGCAGTGCAAGCCCCCACTGCTCAAAAAACTCTCCATGCTTTTCCCTTGGCTTTCTGGCAGGGAAGGGAGGTCTGACTTCTGCACATAGGCTGTTCCTACCGTACCTTTTATTTTATTCTTATTTTATCAAGCCTGCTCCCAGCCCAAAGGTGCCCGTGCCTCCCAGTGGCRTTTTCCAGAGGAGGAATCCTGCCCTGGGAAGCAAGGAGCTCTCAGCTAGCAGCAGCAGAGAGATGATGCTCAGTTTGACAATGAGGCTGTCAGTGGGCTCTGAAATGTCACTCCCACACCTCACAGATGCACTTGGCTCATCCCCTGTTGCACAGCAATGTACTGGAGCTCCTTTTGTAACCGAGACAAAATGTTTCACCAGGCTTGGGGAAAAAACCTCTCCTTCCCTTTGCATCAAAAGGCATTTTAATTAATTGTCTTGAACATATTTAAACTGTTCCATCCTTTCTAAAGACATTTTTGCAGGGACAAACCAYGTCCTTAAGTAAAACCCATATGGCACCAAGCTGAACTTTAAAAGCCCCAAAGCAACACAAAAAAAATGAACTGATATTCCAAGCAGGTGGATCCTCCACCTCTCATCATCCTTGTCCCTGGCTTTGCCAGAACTTCTGTCTGTGCATAACTCTGGGAGGATAACCAGGAGAAATGTTTGCATCATGGCAGCTTGTTTTGAAACAAGCATGTGAGATAAATCACAACTGGAATGACAGGAAAGAAACCCAAGCGAGACAAGACACCAAAAACCCGTGGGAGAGAGATAACACGAGTTCCCCTGAGTTCTGGGATCTCATCTTACAGACAGCCCATCCCTTCAGCCCCAAAAATAAYCCATTAGATGAGCTTTCCTTTTCAGCATCCATTTTCAATCCATGTAAAAATTGCCCCAAAAAGCCTGAAGCACCAACCACTGCCATCTCCACGTCCTCTCTATCCCTTCACATTTCTTGCTCCAAATCCAGGTGGAAAAGGAGGGAAGCCCAGCCACAAAGCAGCCCAACTTCAGTCTATCCTGAATAAATGAAAACGTGGATGCAGATAGCCAAATCTACCCCTGAGTTGATATTTCACTCAGAAATAAAGCTGCCATTTTCACCTTGAGGCAACTCCAGCTCCTCTCCTTGCCAGTCCTTGGAATTCTGACATTTTCCAAGGGCCCAGATCCATGTGCTGCCCTTCAGCTCCACCAGCCAAACACACCAGATTTGCCTCCTGGGGCTGGGACAACACTCTTTGCTCTCTGTCCATCACACAGAGTTAAAAAGTGAACCCAGGTTGGTTATTTATCTGAAAACTAAGGCAATGGTCACTTCATCACTGGCAATAAAACCAGCCTGTCCTCTGTAAATCGTTCTCCTRCTTCCACAGGAGGCTGAATTTTCTGGCTGGAGAGAACTGGCTGTGTAAATATTCCCAATTTGTAAGTCTGGAGCAGCCCTTGGATTGGCTGCTGGTGTTTGGCTGCAGAAAGGAAGACAAGCACACCCCGCACCAAATCCTGTGCACAGTTTTCTCCTCCATTGCACAAACACTTGGCAGGCTTCCACTGTCAAATCTATGCACTAAAATTAGCTCTCACAATTGCAATCAATTGCAACAATCAAGCAGAAGCAATTCCAGGGAAAGGAAATTTCAAAAAATAAAGAGGTGAGCATGGCAAACAGTGCCAGAGCCCTGCAGTGGCTCCTCCATGGGTCCAGCCCTGTGTCCAGCAGAGTTTTCCTGCCTGATCCAGCACTTTTTCCCCTCCTGTGTGCTGYACCCAGYACACACAGCCATGGGACAGTGCCAGAGCACAGCTTTGTGCAGGTTTTGGGGTTTTTTCCCACCCCTTGAAACAACAACAGGTGAAACTTGTAATAAATGTTTGCATTGTTTGGAAAGGAAGGCAGAAAACGTGTACAAACTTCTGGCAGGCAGGAATATGCTGGGGAACACAGAATGCTCCAGAGAACACAAGGAATTAGCAGCCCTCCCTGGGTAACTGAGTGCAAACATTGCAGCTGATGGTCCCTCCTGTCCCACACACAAATAAACAGCTGTGCCCCCAATTGCTCTGGGCTCTGCTCTGCCTCCCTACACCAACAATGCACACAGCTCCTGGCCCCTGAAACCTCCATCCTGCATGGCATCACACAGTAAAGCTCAATTACCTGCACTGCTCCCCTYCCTCCTGGGCTTTGGGCTGCATTTCTGTTCCAAGGAGACAGACARACAAGCAGATGGTGTCAGAGACACATTTCAGTGTGGCAGGGAGTGCAAGGAGCTGGTGTGGTGCAGCCCCTGGTAGCCCAGAAATGCCTCCTTCCCTCAGCTGCCAGCAGCAGATGCTCCTCTGACCCACAGCTATCCCACCACACACAGAACCAAGCACAAACTCATCATTCTTCCTAGCACCTAAAAGCTGTTTGAAACCCAAGCACACTGAGAACATTTGGGATTATTTCATATTTCATAAGACRGTATTTACACTTCCAGTGCAACTGTGAATGATAAAAGTCATGCACAAAATGTAGGAGTGAAACCAAGTTATCTAAAATTCCTCATTGTGAGTTTGCACCAAGAACAAAAAACATTTAGGGAAAGATTTTTTTAAAAATATATATGAGCTACTGGGATAGATTTAAATATAGGTGGCTAGAGGAAGGATCTGGGGGAAAATGAAGCTGATAATCAGGAATGGAACAGCACACCAGGCTGCAGAACACCCTCCAAAAGCAAGGGAAAGGTAATCTTGGCAAAAAAGCTTTGCTTCAGCAGAGGATGAGRGTGAAAAGAACTAAAGAACTACTTAGWGCAATACAACAGATGACCACTGAACAAYTCYCTGTAAATCTGTRAAATGGAAATGCAGTGACACCCCAAACACAGAGATKGAGAGASAGGGAACAGRAAAACAGCCTCACTCCAAAAGAACCTTAAAACATTTCCCGTGCTGCCTACCACAAGAGCAAACAGCAGCATGTGCTCCCAGAGAGGAGAGCCCAGCTGGAGTGGCTGCCCTGGCATCCAGCAGGAATTCCAGCCCTGTGCCCAGGCAGGTGCCAGCTCAGGTGCCAGGCACAAACACTCTCACACACGTGGGACACTGGGGCTGCCAAGGCATTTCCCTCTGCTGCACAGAGCCCGTCCATCCCTGTGCCCTCTGTGTGTCCCACCCAGCCCCAGAGACACAGCTGTGGCCCCTGGGAGCCCCCAGAGAGGCTGTGCCACCCCAGAACAGCTATTTCTGGGGATCTCTCTGGTTGCTAGGGCAAACCCCCAGGGATGAGCAGCATCCTCCAGGCAGGGCCCTCCCTGTGTGCCAGTCGGGAGAGGGGGAAGCGATGGAGAGGAGGGATGACTGAGCAGGGCAASGTGAGAAACCAAACCAAACGCCAGCCTGGGGGGAAAAACACGCTCGTGGCTCCCACCTGGAACCAGCCTGGCTGCACGGAGCCACCAGAGCCCTGAGCAGCCCCTCAGACACCTCCAGGGCTGTGCAAGGCTCCTGCTGCCCCCAGGCAGGATGAGCTCCGTGCCAACAGCCCTGGGCTCACACAGCGCTGCTGCACTGCTGCTCCTGCACTGCTGCTCTTGCACTGCTGCTGCTCCACACCAGGCACTCTGCAGGGCACACAGGCAGCAGGCACTCAGCCCTCAGCTGCTCACCAAGGCTCCCGCAAAATTAGGAAATGGCTCCAGATGCTCCAAAGCCCACAAATAACTGATGGATCAGGTTTCTGGGAGCTGTAGGCACGGACAGCTTCTCATTTTCAAAATTACTGCAGCCTTGGTTTACACCAGCCTCTTCCACATCTGGATAGTCTTATGTAGTTTACACAAGACCATGGCAGTTTTCTATGCATTTCCAGCTCTTCTTTTGAGCTTTCAGCTCAAAAAAACGTCTTTAGAAAGTTAACAGGGCAAAGGTGGTAAACAGAGGACAGCACACCACTCTATTCCATTTTCCCCACAAACACTGAAGAGACTCATACAATAATCTCACTTAGGCTTCTAAAGAACTCAGTTTTGAAAAATGGGGTTTAAACACCACTGAAACCTAAGACCATAAAGAGAAAAACATATGTGCACATGGACTTAAGAAAGCAAACAGCTTTTCAAAACAGAGCTCCTCTGACACACTCCTAAAGAAAGTGGTTTTTATTTAAACCATCATCAGCTGAAGGGCAAGAGAAGAACTCCCACTCCACACAGGCAAAAACACTGGCACAGAAGTGAATTAATTGCTTTCTAAGCTGCTAAGATGCCATTAAAAATTACTATCTATATATATATATTTATGTGTCCATGTGATACTTGTACAGGAACACATCCACTTAGCACAATTTAGGGCTTTTTTAAAAGAACTTCAGGGGAGAATCTGGCCATAGGACAGCACCCTTGTAGAGAAAGGACTGAAGAGGAAGAGATGCTGAAATCCCCACAGTCAGSAGAGCCAGCCTTACTGACAGACCCTGGAAGGTCTCCTCCAACCTGGATCATTCTGTGGTTCCCTTCTCACTTGCCATTASAGGAAGCACAGGGTAATAAATGTTGGGAAGGAATGACCAGGATGGTCAGAAGTGGTTAGAAATCTCCTGGAGCTCCTGRGGAGGACACAGAATTCCCAGGGAAGAAGGATGGGAGGGACCAGGGGGGTCTGAGATATTTTGGGTGAGACGCGCACAGGGCTCACCCCATCCCCGAGCAGCCTCTGAGTTTGCTTTAATCTGACAGAAACAACTCCTCCCCGAGCTGCACAGCTCCTAAATGCACCTGGCTCGTTGGTTGGTGGCTTTTATGGCCATTTCTTAGTTTTATTGCCATTTCTTAGGGCAAAGTCTGGGAAGGTTGGGAYTGTCCAGCCTGCAGAAGAGAAGGCTTTGGGGTGRCCTCACTGCAGCCCTGCAGGACCTGAGGGAGCTGCAGGAGAGATGGAGAGAGACCCTTGAAGAGGAGACACCTCTGCCCCACCAAGGAAAGCACACCTGAATGGGCACAGGGCAGTGCCAGCCACGGGAAACCCCAAATCCTCCCTGGCAGGGCAAGCCCAGGGCTCAGGGACACACTGAGATCCCCTCCTTGCAATTCATCCTTGGAATACGGTGTGGCCAAGCTCCAGGCATGCMCACCATGAGCTCTGCCTCACCCCTGGGGTTTTCTGGGGTTTTTTAACTGCTCCTGGGCCCATGTGACAAACTTTAGCATGTGAGACTTGAGTCCTTGTGACTAAAGAGGCAGAGAAAAGGGGGCACGTGTGGTGGGACACACATGATGCCACAGCAGACACCCACACCTTTAAACCATCAACACCTAAGGGCAAGGACAGCACAGGAGTTTYGTCCCAGAAAAAATTCAGGCTTTGCTTTCTTGAAGAATAAAGAAAGAAATGAAGCAGAAGGATGGAGTGATGCTCTGACATGCCATTTGTACTCACCCTGGCAAGATCTCTCGTGTTCCAGAGGTCTGGGAGCTCCTGGGTGAGCACAGCAGCTCCAGAGCTGTTCAGGGCTGCCTGCAGAGAGCCCTGCAAGGCACAGGGGCTCAGTTTCCCACTGACAGCAGCTTTGCCTTTCAGGGCTCCTCCAGGCTGGCAGGAGGSTGTGGAGGGCAGTC
>NDFG01000259.1:633385-717715 GCA_002167245.1 Sporophila hypoxantha
TTWAAAAAAAAGAAGAACAATATCTYAACAATTGATWAAWTTTTTTASAATASAACTGGAWTTATTCWGGAAAAATACACCCCTTCCACAAGACTGGAATTCATTACAGCAAACAAAGCAGAAAATTCTCTTGTGCCAAAACAAAAGCAAAAGAGATGCCTCCATTACCATGGTACAGAACTGCTGCATTTTTCAAGATTTCAGATCATGAATGTACTTGAAAAATTCTGCCCAGGAAAGCTGGGAATGCTGATCCCATCCTGCCCAGGAAAGCTGGGAATGCTGGCTCCAGCCTGCCCAGGAAAGCTGGGAATGCTGATTCCCATCCTGCTCAGGAAAGCTGGGAATGCTGATCCATCCTGCCACAGAAAGCTGGGAATGCTGTCCCATCCTGCCCAGGAAAGCTGGGAATGCTGGATCCATCCTGCCCAGGAAAGCTGGGAATGCTGGCTCCATCCTGCAGGAAAGCTGGGAATGCTGGCTCATCCTGCCAGAACTGGGAATGCTGGCTCCATCCTGCCCAGGAAGCTGGGAATGCTGGCTCCATCTGCCAGGAAAGTGGAAGCTGACTCCATCCTGCCAGGAAAGCTGGAATGCTGATCTGCCAGGAAGCTGAATGCTGGCTCATCCTGCCAGGAAAGCTGGGAATGCTGGCTCATCCTACTCAGGAAAGCTGGGAATGCTGGCTCCATCTGCCCAGGAAAGCTGGGAATGCTGGCTCCATCCTGCCAGGAAAGCTGGGAATGCCTGGCTCCATCCTGCCCAGGAAAGCTGGGAATGCGCTCATCCTGCCCAGGAAAGCTGGGAATGCTGGCTCCATCCTGCAGGAAAGTGGGAATGCGCCTCCATCCTGCCCAGGAAAGCTGGGAATGCTGGCCCAGCATGCCCAGGAAAGCTGGGAATGCTGGCTTCCAGCTGCCAGGAAAAGCTGGGAAGTGCTGGTCTCTGCCCAGGAAAGCTGGGAATGCTGGCTCCATCCTGCCCAGGAAAGCTGGGAATGCTGATCCCATCCTGCCCAGGAAAGCTGGGAATGCTGGCCCCAGCCTGCCCAGGAAGAGCAGGGAAGCACAGTTTGGGAAAAACCCCTCCATGGCAAAAAGTTAAACGCTTGTTTTACCCAGAAATCCCCTAACTGCCAGTGGTTTCCACRTTTTCCTAAGAAATGAGCATGTCCAAAGTGCTAAAAATGTTTTAGGAAAGTTTCTGGCTGGACTCTGGCTTCTGCTGAGACAGGAGGTCACGACAGACTCCAACCCAGAGCAGGAGATCACACCCACAAACAAATCCATTGGTGGCTGCAAAAGCACAAAAGCACAAAAGCATCACCTCAGCTCCCGTGCTGGAAGCCCAGGCAGCATCAGCTGGGAGCTGGGAAAACAACAAAATTCAAGACAGAAGCCTTATCAATGCCATTGCTCTGGAAAAATTAGAATTCTTACCAGGAAAGCAAACATAAGACTTGTTGTAGCTGCTGCTGACTATCAGCGTGTCAGGGGTTTCATGGCTTCTCCATTACTATGGCAAAAGCATCCTGCCWGAAGTGCAGGAGTTAGAAATGCAGAACATCCTGATTCCCAGAGAGAACTCTGCAAACCAGGAGTGGCAGGGATGCGCTCCCAGCCCTGAATAACTCCCTCAGCACTTTCCCTCCTCAGGCACAGCCAGATGTGTCACCAAGCTGGATTTGCACCCCCAGGTCCAGCTCTGAAAGCCTGGCAGGCTGAGCAGCTGGGAATCCTGCTGGGAAAACTCCTGAGCATGCCCCAGAGGGATCCTTGTCTCTCTCTCCTGTTTGGGACACAGAGGAAGAGGAGGCMCCAGTGAAGGCTCTGCTGGGCTACCAAGCCCTGTGGGAGCATGGCCAGCAGCTGCACAGGGCCATGGAGCCCCCAGATGCTCAGCAAAAACAACATTTTTGTGGCCTCTCCACGGATAATTAGCACCAGAGCCCAAAATGTCAAAACCTGACTCTTAATTACCGACCTCGGTGCTTAATGACTCCAATTACAATTTCCACTGATTTCTGAAAATTGGATTCTCCACTACAGTTGCAGTGTTTAAATGAGTTCCTTACCTAGTTCGTGGTAATTACACTCTGACAAACTAATTTAAAATTCAGTAGAGACGTCTAAAATACTACTTAAAAATGGTGGGGATTTAAGAACMAAACATTGCTGAGGGCTCCCCCTTCCCACATTTTTATCACGTYCCTTTCAGGGCCCAGGAATGCAGAGGGTTAAAAGATGAGAGGTTCAAAGGTCAGTATTTTGTCAAAATGCCACCAAAAGGATGTTCCACAGGTAGGAAACAGTTTCATTTCTGTGATAGAAACTCACTGTATCACGGAAAGGGAAATCCTCCTTTTATCCTAAATTCCCCCAAAGTTCTCAGAGCCACAGAGGAGCCCAGCAAGGAGGAGAATCAGGGACAAATCCATGTCTGAGGCACCAAACCTGCCCTGGGTGAGCTGCACACTCCTGGGGATGCCTTCCCTCTGCTGGGGAATCCTTCCCAAGCTCCTGTTCATCATCTCCATCATCTGCCAGAATTCCTCATAAAAGGAGAAGAAATGGCAAACTGCAGGAGAGTCCATTTCAAGAGACTAAGCCACCAACAGATATCACATTAAAATGTGATTTTTTAACAACACTATCACATTAGAATATCACAGCAATATCACATTAAAATATCACAACAATATCACATTAAAATATCACAGCAATATCACATTAAAATTGGTATTTTAGGGCTCCTATGATGCAGAGAGCAGTGATTTCTCCAGAGCCTGCCTTTCCCATGCATTTTTCTCYTGGGAAAAAGGAAGGGAAAGGCACTAACATCCCCCAGTCCCTTTGCCAGCCTGCAGAGAAAAAAGAAAACAAATTTAWCTCATTTGCTTTTCTTGTGTTTYGCTGCTTTGAAATGTGGTTGGAAATTGTTTATTTACAGGTGGTTATTTCATTGGGTTCTTGCTGGGAAGTATTTTGACTTATTGGCCAACTAGTGTTAAGTTGTGTCAGGGCTCTGGAAAGAGTCCTGAGTTTTTTATTATTATCTCTTTAGCCTTTTATTATTATCTTTTTAGCCTTTTAGCTTAAGTATCCTTTCTGTATTCTTTAGTATAGTTTAGTATAGTATTCTTTAATATAATATAGTATCATAAGATAATAAATTAGCCCTCTGAGAGCATGGAGTCATGGCCCAGGGACAGAACACAGCCCTGGCACAGCTGCTCCTTGCAGTGCCACCTTTTCATTCTGCTCTGTTCTCGTTCCTGTSTTTCCCAGATACCCATTACTCAGCAGTGGTTGTAGGATTTTACGTTCACATATGGTTTAAAGAGSTGGCTGTTTAATGTTCCCTACATGTAAATAACTGCCTGCTGCTCCAGTCCCTGCTGAGCAAGTGAAGGAATGATTAGATTATCAATCTCCAGCACAGAAACATGTCAGGTTGGTTTTTATCTACAAACACAYTAGAGCTTACACTGGGCTACATTTGCTATCTCCCTTTTAGCCCCAAACTCCCATTGCTTTTAATGAGCATAGAAAGCAAACTGCAACTTTTTTTTTTTTTTTCTATTTTTTGGCTTCTCACTCCAGGAGGGGCTGGAGCATGTCCAGGGCAGGGAATGGAGCTGGGAAGGGGCTGGGGGAGCTGGGAAGGGGAGAAAAGGAAGCTCAGGGGGGACCCTGTGGCTCTGCACAGCTCCTGACAGGAGGGGACAGCCAGGGGGAACAGGGATGGAACCAGGGGATGGAACCAGGGGATGGAACCAGGGGATGGAACCAGGGCATGGAGGGGGCCTTTGAGCCCAGCAGCTGCAGCCCCTCCTGGGCAGGGACCCCTCCCAGCACAGCCTGGCAGAGCCAGGAGGGCAAACCCTGCATTTCCAATGTCTCTGCTTTTCCTGTGGCTGTGGCACACCCCCAGCCCTGCTGCTGCAAACCAAACCACGCTSCTCAGTGTAATTTATCATCTGCTTCTCATGGCTGACAGAACTCATCTCAAATCAAAGCTCCCAGGCCAGGCAATGAAAACCCTTTCTGTTTCCAGCAGTGAATGCCACGAGGCCAGGAGCAGCATTAACATACCCACATTTCCAGCCTGGCCAGAATCAGGAACCAGCACGGAGAGAACCATCTCCTGAACTTTCCCAGGTGGAGAAACACTCTTTAAATAAACAGGAGATGCACAAACCCTTGCTCAGCTGGTCTCCCTTCCTTGCTGAGCACAACAAACCACAGGGAACACCCCTGACACTCCCAGGCCGTGCAGAGCAGGGAAAGCAAGGCACAAAGCTCTCCCTGGATGCCAGGAAAACATCCTACAGCCACAGGTAAATAGGAGATCACAGCCCACCAAGTGCCACCAAGAGGTGCCAGGGCTCCCCCTGCAAGCACCTGCCTGGCTGGTGGGTGTACAAACCCATCCCTGGTGGCAAATAAATGAGCAAGCCCAGGGAAAGGCTCAGGAGGCAGAAATGAGGATGCTAATGAAGGAGGCAGGAGGAAGGAAAAAAACCCCTCTGGCCTGTGGAAGCAGGCAGCAGATAGCCTGAAACTGGGTATTAATCCAATTTATCCAAATGCACTCCAAGCCATCAAGTTTGGGCAGAGCCCCTCTGTGGTGAGGAGTCACTGGAGTSACTGCAAGAGCTACAGGACCCAAGAGATGCTCCAGCCCTGCAGGAGGAGGATGGAAGGAACCCAGGGCTGCCTTGTCCCTCCCCATCCCACCCTGGATGGAACCCTTGCCCAAGTCCAGCCCATTCCTGCTGAGCCAAAGCTCTCCTGCAGCACATGATGGATATTGCCTGCCCCWGCAGCCTCTCTGCCTGGCCCTGCTCTGCATATTAATGATCCCTGATGACTCCTAAAAGCCTCTGCAAAGTCTCACACATGGATTTTACCACTTAGGCTGAAGCCATAAAGAGCCAGCAGCAGCAGCAGAGTGTGTCTCATGACCAAAGCCAAGCAAGGAATGCATTCATCAAGGCATCATCTGGCTCCTGTGGAAAGGGGCACTCTGATGATTTCTGTCCTGGACCAGTGGTGGGAGGTGAGGAAGGTGATGAGCACTATCAGAGTGAAAAGCATCTTTAAAATGTGCCTTATTTCAGTTGGCAGGGAATGAGTGTATTCAGGGGGAGCAGGGGAGGGGGAAAATGGCCAGGGGAGTGAAGGRGGAGAGCTGCCTGTGTGTGACACTGTCAGCTTTGGGCAGAGATGCGAGATTAGCCCTCAGGAATATCAATCCCCTCCAGCCAGGGCTCCTGGAATGCACTGTCAGCTGCTCCTCACCTCTGAGATCAGCACCATGACCGGGGACAGGGCTGAAAAGGGGTTAATTAAACAAAGAGGCAAGAGGCTGGAGGAACTGATTAGCCAATGCAAGTAAATGACTTGGCAGAACATCCCTGGTATCACATCCAGCAGATGCAGGGCTGCTCCTGTGACTGGAATTCCCACTGGATGTTCCTGCAGCCATGGGGAGTGCTGGGACATTCACTGRGGCACATTAATCTATTGGGGTAAATGAAACCACAGCCCAGACACCTCCTCTTCTACTCTGGGCAAGGGGGAAAAGCTGCCAGGGACCATCCAGAAATCAGAGCTTCACCAAGGGCTCAGGAAAAGAATCACTTTGCCAGATAAATACAGAAAAATACATTCACCAAGCTCCTGTGGCATTGGAGGAACAGTGCACCAACATTCACACAGGTGACCAGAACAGAAACCCAGGGTCCTTCCCCATTTCTGCTCCACTCCCCATTCTCCACACATTTTCCACACTCCTGTGCAGATCTATTTCTGTTTGCTTGTGAAGTCACATGGCCAGGGGAGAAACACGTGTCAGACACAGAGCATGCCTGTGTTACTCACCCAAAGGTTATCTAATGCCTTTTTGGGTAAGATATCAGTAAGGAAAAGAGACTTCAGGCTGGTTTCAGGTCCTGAATCGTGGTGTTCATGAGGTCAGAGCTACAGCTGATGTAAATTTCCTTCCCACCATCACCAACCCCAGGTTGGAGCTGAGGCATTCCAGGCTGCCCTGCATTTTTAACCTTCATTAGCCAGAATTGTTAATCACTGACCCATTCTCCGGCCTCCCTCGTTGCTAGGAGACCCCTTTTTGCTCCAGATTCTTCTTAAAGCTGGTTAAGAAATGGCCAAAAGTCAACAGAGTGGGGACTGAGACTAATGGGGATGGATCTCATCAGAAGCAAGGGAGGCTCACCCACACCCCCACACACCCAGGGAGTGAAAAACCCCAAAAACCACTCAGCAATGACACCTTGGGACCCCTGCCAGCCCCCCAGAGCAGCCCTGAGCTTCACACACCTCCAGGCTCCCAGTGGCAATGGAGTTACCCTCCCTGGCAGGAGGGCAGGGGCTCCCAGAGACCAGGCATTACAAATAATCAGGCAGAATTAACCAGGTGAGGGTAGGAATTGTCCAGCCCAGGTTTCTGCATCCCTGTCCTCCCTCCCCTCCCAGCTCCCCCATGCCCTGCCAGCTGTGCCCAAATCCCTTCTGCTTGATCCCTCCAGGATCCTTTGGATGTGCAGGGAGGGACCCCAGAACTCCAGGAGGACTTTTACCCTTCTGGCAAGCTGGGAGTGCAACATCCACAGCCCTCCTGGGCCAGCTGCCTCTGGGTTTCCCTCTCTGTTCCCTTTCTTTGGGACCATGCTAAGCAACACCTGCTGTGTTATATAATCTCAGGGCAATCTCCTCCTCTCATGCACAGCCACTGCAGTGTGATGTGATTAGCTATAGAAAATATTAAAAAAATAATCATTTCTGTTCTATGGAAACCAGCAGCTAAAATGCTAGAGATTCACACAGAAGCAACACTGAGCAACCACATGAACTGTAAAGGGAGGACTGAACAAAAAAATCAGGGTTGGCAAGGAACAGGAAAACGGCAAGGCTCTGCTTTTTCTGCCTTTTCTTCTTTAACCACAGCCTGCTGGTGTGGGCTCAGGGCACAGCTGGAGTTACTGGTGCAACCAGTGCAAATCAGAGCCCTGAGATCAGGTTCCAAAGCAGCTGAGCACTGCAGCAGGAGCTGTGGCCATGTGCCAGAGGGGAACTCCAGTGCCTGAACACGTTCTCGTTTGCATCAGCTGCTGCCAGGTCAATSCATTGATGCAAACATGCTTTTCTGGGGGTTTGGGGCTTTTTTAAAAAGTTTGTCTTTAAACCCTCAAGAAAACTTAAGCACAACCTCACACGTCCAAGGCCAGGCTGGACAGGGCTTGGAGCAACCTGGGCAAGTGGAAGCTGTTCCTGCCCAAGGAGCAGGCTGGAATTAGATGATCTTTAAGATCCCTTCCATCCCAAACCAGTCTGTGATTCTTTGATTCCATAAAGTCCTGGGGTACATCACCCAGACTGCAAAGGTTTCCACTTGTGCCTCTCTTTTCCAGTCACAAATCACCTTCCCACCAAAGATGAGCCCAGGCTACAGCACCAATGTTTTATGAGCACCAAGCACAATTTTGTAAACATGGGGAGAAAGATCTGGACATCAGGATGATAGCCAGGGACAACAAACAAACAAAATGTAGATAAGTATGAGGATCAAGAGGCTGCCACGAAATTATGAGCTTGGAAAAGAAATGATTAAGCAGGAAGAAGTCACCCAAAAGCAGAGGGCCCTGTGAGTAATCTGAGCACTTGTGTTTGGATATTTTTTGATAGTGTGTGATAAAGGAATGCAAACCTTAGCCCCGCTCGGTTTTGCTGCTGCTCCCTGGCTGGGTGGGAATAAAAGGGTGGGAATAAAACCAGGAGTTGTGCAGCACAAAACTCTGTCACTGCCCTGTCAGTCACTGCAGGCAACACGATCCCATCACCTCCAGCTGACCCGGGGAAGTTAAAATCCAAAAAAAATCCTGGAGCTGCCGATGGCAATCTGCCCTCCAGACAGGCTTTGCGCAAGCCCGGCCCAGGGGATTGGGAACCCAGACAAAGGCCAGCACAGCAGGCAGCCCAGCAGCAGGGCTTTGGGGAGGCTGCTGGCACTGCTGTGCCTGCCCCAGTGCTGCAGAGGAAGGGCTGGAGCCAGCCCAGAGCAGCAAACCCTGCCAAGCCAAACCGCAGAGTGGGAGCGCTCGCCGCTCGCTCCGGAGCAAAGCTTTCAGGGAAAGAACACAAACCCCTTCTGGGCTGAGGAGTGCCTGGAGCACAGAACCCAGCTCAGCAGGGTGAGAGGGGACAGCAGGGCGGTGCAGGGTGTCTGCACACAGACAAGCACCAGGGCATGGACAGCAGGAGTCCTTCTGTCTCAGGGATGCGCACGGGACAGAAGGGGCAGCGCTGGCACAGCCGCTCCTCTCCCGCTCCCAAAGAGCCATTAATCCACCACCCTTCCGCTCTAAAATGCATACAAACGACTTTATCCATAATTAATTAAGGCCTGCAAATGTGGAAATTAAGTTACCATTGACAGTGCAGAAGGAGAYGGCACAGGCAGACCTGGATGTGCACGGATCAGGAGGACAGGGGGATGGGGCTCCCTGGCAGGCACCTGGAGGAACCACACGGTGAAACCTCAAAATACAGGTTTCAGCATCTTTAAAAGGCTGCTCAGGCCCAGTTGCAAGAGACCTTTATGTCTTRGGCTCCAAATTAACCCCAAAAGTCAGGTGCCCCTCAGCTCAGCTGTCAGCAATCCCCAGGACTTTGCATTAGGAGCACATTTTCGGGACAGCAGAACCCCAGCGTTCCTTTTGTCACTTGGCTCCTCTGCTGGCAAACAAGCTGCCAGGAGAACAAAGGAGCTGCTCCATGTGTGCAGCCTCACCTTTCCACACAGATCAGGCTGCCAGGGAAGGGGGAACCCACAGGAAAACAGTCGGCCCTGCACTGAACACCAGGCAGGACTCACTCGAGGTGCTGGGGAGGGAATGGGATGAGCAAACTGGGGCTCAACACCCCCCTGAGCTCAGCTGTGCCACCACGGCAGGGTCCTGCTGCCACAACCCACAGCCACCAGTGTTTGCCCCCTGGTTCACAAGAAAGATTGGGAAAAGGAATTTTGCTTCTCGTTTCAGCGGCAAAGGAGCATCGGAATTGGTGGTGAGGGTGATTCTGTGGTCGTTTCAAAGGCAGCTCCTCCCCAGCCCTGACAGCCCAGGGATGCACTCAGGAGCAGAATCCAACACGAGAGCTGGGATCYCTTCCCCTTACAGTCAGCTCCAGGGATTTTAGGGTGAGGAGATGGTGAGAAGATGGTCTGCACACAATTACTCCAAGGGACCAGGACACAACTGTGTCCCACACACTGCCATGCCCAGCAGGGCGGGCAGATTGCAGGAAGGGCAATGGCCATGCTCAAATTCAGCAAAGAATGGCTCATGTACGTGACCTTTCTGACTCTGAGCGGCCAAAGATAATGATGCACCAAGCACAGGGAGGTTCAGGGTAAGATTCCCCCAAAAATCCTTGCAGAAGCCAGTGAGGGCTGAGTAGGTGCCTCCTCACAGAAGAAACAGGGGGAGGCTCCTTGCAGCACCCACAGGAGCCTCTGGGGACCAGCCCTGGCCGTGCCAGGGAACAGCACAGGCATGTCTGGTGCTGGAAAAGCAGGCTCTGGAGAGATGGAGACGTGGATAGCAGGAACAGGAAGAACTGCTCCGTCTGCTCCCGGCCGCCATGCCGCTCCCGCTGTCTGTGGGCCTGCCGCCACCCGGGGAGGCCCCGGCACTCCGAGGGGGTGGGATTCCATCAGGGAAGCTGTGATTCAGCTCCCGAGGGCTGGCTGCCCCATGAGCACGGTCAGAGGTGAGCAGCCTGCAGGCACACACACAGCACAGCTCCCCGAGAAATGCCGCTCCTGTGGAACAGGCAGGGAAAACCTGCTCCCTGCAGTGAACCCAGCACACAGAATGCACACACAGCTCCACACTCCCTCCAGTTCAGGCTGTCCCAGCCCAAGCCCTGCATTCCCACAGCACCAGTGTAAGAKTYCAGCAGGTGCTCCAGGYGCAGTTGGTATTGCAGYGCCATTCCCAAGGGAGASCAWMTCTGTGGGCCTGCACCTCCAGGCTGCAGCCAGCTCACTGATCACCCTGGAGCTCAACAAAACTCTTACTGCAGTTGGAATGAATGGAAACTTCTAAAGATCCTGCTCAAACTGAGCCCAGGGAAGGGCGACAAAGCTGGTGAAGGATCCAGAGGGTTAAGTGAGGAGGAGAGGCTGAGGGAGCTGGGAAGGGGCTCAGCTGGAGAAAAGGAGGCTCAGGGGGGAACCTTGTGGCTCTGCACAGCTCCTGACAGGAGGGGACAGCGACAGGACAAGAGGGAATGGCCTCAGGCTGGGCCAGGGCAGGCTCAGGTGGGACACCAGCAGGAATTTCCCCATGGAAAGAGTGCTCAGGCCCTGGCACTGCCCAGGGAGGTGTGGAGAGCCCATCCTGGAGGTGTCCCAGGAACTCCTGGTGTGGCTCTCAGTGCTCTGGGGACAAGGTGGGCACTGGGCACAGGGTGGATTTGAAGATCCTGGAGGTCCTTCCCAACATCAATGACTCCATGATGCAGTGATGCCAGCATCAATTCAGTCCAGAACCAGGAGAGGTGGGCGAGAAGTGAGCTGAGGTGCCCCTCACAGCTCTCAGGGCACAGAAATGYCTCTCCACACCAAGGGCAGCCAARGGCAGCTCTGCTATGCTTTGCAGCCAAACCTCTTCCTGAACACCTCAAGAGTTCCAGCCACGGCCCAGGCACCCAGGAGAAAGACATTTCCAGAAAGGAGATGCTCCCACACTCTGCAAAGTGCTGTTTTGTGAAGCCTGGCTGCAATCAGACACATCCTCCCTGCCMTCCCCATTGCTGCCCCAGCACTGGGTCAGGCCCTGCAGGAGGAAAASCCACCAATGTTCTGACAGCCCAAATCCCAGGCGCTCCCCAGCAGCACCAACACACCAAGCACGGAGCACTGGCAGGCAGGAAAACAGCAATTTCCTCATCAGAACAGCTCCCATTCACAGCAGGACCCAACACCTCCTGCAAACCCCCCTCAAACGAGTGAGAGCACCTCACACATCATAAATACCACTCCTGAGCCGGGCATCAAGGGCTTTGCYTCCTAATGAGCCTTTTCAAACCAGAGCAGACAATAACCACAGAACAATTACAAAGAATAATATTGGAAAATGCCCATTAGGAGGAGGACATGAAAAAAGCTTCAAAAGAGAAAGAAAACTTTGACAAAGACACTCCTCTTTTTTCACCCAGCTACAGACAGCACTAATTTAAGGGAAAACATTTGGCTGAAAACCATAGAATCGTGGAAGAGAATTTGCTTTAATTATGTAACTGGCTTCCCACACAAACWAATCCAAGCTAAGGAAAACGCTTTTAAAACGGCACGAGTCGAGCCAAGGAGGAGAATATGCCACAGTAATTAATGTTGCTTTGCACTCTCTACAAGGTATTCACCATTTGCTTTTGCCCAGGGGAAATAAACACTGCTGCAAAGTGACACAAAACACTGCTCCAGAGTAAAACCTGCCTCTGCSCCTTCCTGATTTCTCCCTGGAAAAAATCCATGTGTGCACATGAGCTGAGAGAAGTGGGGGAGATCCAGACTGGGCACCCTGTGGGCAGTGGAAGTCACTCTTCAGGAAAGTGCCTTCAGGTTTACAAACTCCTGATTTCAGCTGCATTTCTGCCCAGCTGAGGCATGCCAAGCTGCCCGTGGTTACCAGCACAAACATCAGAGGTGCCCCAGTCACACCATGCCAGGCTGAATTGCTGACCCAGCAGTGATCAGCAGCACCCCAGGAACTGCACACGCAGGGAAAAAAGGAAAAGGAGATAGATACACTGATAGTGAAGAAGAAAGTGCAGCAGGCAATTAAAAAGAAAAGAAGAACATAAAATTCCTTCACATCAGAGGCACCATCATCATCCAGGCTATTGCACTCCATTAATTTTTTAGCAGTGCTACCCATTCAAGGCAAATATCAGACAGAGAATTTATGCTGCAAGCCTTTTGAAGCAAACCTTCTTGCAGGAGAAGAGACCTGATAGGAATCCATTTGCAGTGAGGAAAAAAGGGATTTCCCTCTCACACCCAGCAAAGTCAGCAGCACRACTGCCCATTACTGCAGGCTGCTTTCAGCAGCACATCTGATTGGAAAGGGCTCACAAGGCTTAGAAYAAGCCACTAAAGTCAAATACTTTTGCAGTGAAGGGCTCAGAGGCAGTGGGGTTTTGGGAGCTTTGACATATTTATTTATTCATGTTTTTCCTCTCCAGTTTGTGACACTGTCACAGCAAAAGCTCAATCTAAACCCCAAAGGGGAAAATACCAATTTATTGTATTTTTATATTCTATTTAAAAGGCAGGGGGAGAGTTTTGGACCCTCCCTSAGCAGGCAGCAGCCCCAGAGGCAGGCTGCTTTCCCAGGGAGAAGCCTCTCCTGTCAGTGGGATGCTCATGCCAGCCCTCCTTGCTCTAATCAGGGGCTAGTCCTGATCTCCTTGCCTGTGGAGAAGGAATTTAGCAGTGAGAAGGACAACTTTGCAGCCAAACACAGCCCACACTCCCCCAGCACCTAAACCACTTCCAATGGGAATTCCCACAGCCCAGAAAGGGACAGGAACACCAATTCTGCAGAGCCACAAAGCAGAGCAACAGCCTCCCACCAAAGACTTGTCCTGCTATTTCAGCAGGAAAGAAAAAAGAGGAAAAAAAATCAGACTTAAAATACATGTTGGAGGTTACATAAGGAATGTTTAACAAATTAAAACCCTTTCAATTCTTTGCTAAAAGGAAACATCCTGAAGGAAGGCCCCAGGAAGAAATGAAAACAAACCCCTGCCACAGCTGCCCAGCACTGACTGAGAGCCCTGTGCTGAATGCACACAAGGAGCCCTCCCCTGCACTTCCCAGTGCTCAGCTCCCCTGCTCTTAACACTGCACCAAATAAATAAACCCAGCCGAGGTCTGGATGCATGAGTAAGCCCTGAGGTCAGATATTGATGCAGGATTACTCTGGGAGGGAGGAGCAGCAGGAATGCCCCTTCTGCTGGATCTCTGCTGCCGGGAGGGAAAGGGGMTCCATCCCCACAGCATCAGCCAAGCCACAGGGATGGGGGTCCTGGCGCACTGGGAACAGCATTCCCAGCAGGGCAGGGGTGATCCTGCCCTCTGCTCAGCCCTGATTACAGCCACAACCCAAACAGACCAAGAGGTGTGGATCTCCCTCCCTGTGTGAAACACAAAGCTGTGTTTCGTGTCAGGTACAAACAGGTGACTGTGGTATTTGTGAGTGCACCGACAGTGGAGGAGCTGTGGATTTTAATAGTAACTGAGGAAAATGAAGCATGGAGAAAGGCCTTTGAAATTAACCCTGGGTTGATTTAGGAGCATTGGAATTAAAGTGTTAAAGATGTTGCTTTTTGCTTATAGTTAATCCATAAAGAGCTCTGCAACAACAACCTTTTGAAGTATAATTTTAGAATATTACTTGTATCCTTGAAACTATAGCTTTGGAATATATATAAAGGAAATATGCTTATCTCATACCCTACTGAGGCAAAGAAAAACAGCTTAAGAGAGGAAGATGAACACCACCTCAAGGGTTTATGGTTTCGACCAAGGGAAGCTGGACATCACTTTATTAGATTTATAGTCTCTGCAATTAAAAGGTGGACCCACATTTGGGAGTTGGACTCCACCAGATGGGATTCTCTTCCTTCTGTCAGAAACTGGACCAGCACCATCTGGGGATACTCCTTTAAAAACACATCCTGAGAGAAACTAAATCACAACAGTGTATAGAATTGTGATGTAATAATTTGGAATATATATTGCTAATGAATAAAGAATTAGAAACTGCTGAAAAAAACTGATGAGTACCCCTATAAATACCTGTAAGCCTCAATTTTTGGTGTGCAGTTGGAGGGAAAACTTCCCCCGCTGTACCCAGCGCTGTATTGCTCATACTTTACCATATTAAATAAAAAATTGATTGCTGCTTGAACATTGGCCTAGCCAAGCTTCTTATTTATAACACTGGGGAGGGATCCTGCCCTCTGCTCAGCCCAGGATGAGCCACAGCCCCAAACAGAGCCCGAGAGGTGTGGATCTCCCTCCCTGGGGATATCCCAGACCCCTGTGGACCCATTGTGTGCCCTGAGCTCTGGGAGGTGGCCCCAKTGACCCGCTGTGGTCCCTCCCAGCCTGTGCCATCCTGGATTCTGTSACTGTGGGAAGGGTCAGTCTGACTGCAGGATTCCAAGAGCAGGCTGCCCCCAAACCTTGTCCTGCACTGAGGCACCCCCACGAGTTAGATCAGCACCATTAAAACSAGCCAGAACAATCCTATTACAGCCAGGCTGGCTCCTCTAACACACACACAAGCTTAAATACAGACCTAATTAGCTATTTTAAGGAAGCTCAGCAGCCTCTTTCTAGGAGCAGCTTTCCAGAACTCCGGGGATCACCAGCAGCAATTTTCAAAGACAGGAAATAAATGCAGGCCCATTTCCTTCTGCAGCAGAAGCCCCATGGAGAGCAGGGGCACAGGGCCACCCTGGGCTGTGCACAGCCACAGCACAGGGCCACCTGGGGCTGGGTGCCACACCTGGAGCAGCAGCCACATCCCAGGAGCAGGAGAAGCCCCTGGTATCGCTGTGGCACATTCCAAAGCTGACCCTTTATTCCCATTATCCTGTGAGACAGGGAGCTCCCAGCCCCTGGCAGGGTGACTGCAGCTGCACCACAGGGCACAGCACCCTGGGATGCTCCTGGTCAGGCTGGGGGTTCTTTTCTTTCTCTGTTTTCTTTGTGAGGCAGGCACTGCTGYACATGAAGTGCTCCAGCACTCGGGGTCACAGGCTGGCCACCACTTCAGCACAAATAAATACTGAGGGTTATATTCACCTCAAATAAAAATAAAAAAAGCACAGCTAGAGACGCTGCTGGAACCAAAATAGCAGCTTGTTGACTTTAGGCCTCTGGAGTGGGAGCAGGGACTGCAAGCCAAGTACAAAGAGGGCAGAGTAAGTGGCAGCAGYGCTCTGATAAGGAGAGAGGGAGATGAAAACAGACCCAAAGAGCAGAACAAACCCTGAACAGATCTGARAGGAGAAAGCCAGGGTCTGACAATCACTTTGACATCACTGTGATTTCAGCTGCATGGATGGAGAGATCCCTATCRGTGTTTCAATTCCCTGAAACACCATTTCTACAAGTTACATCTTATTCTGTAAAAAAAGCAGTCACACACAACAGCTCTACTCTGGCACACTTTCAGGGCCTGGATTTTAGACTGCTCTAAAGTTAAATGAGAATGGGAAATTTTAATCTCAGCTAGGAGAGAGACAGTATTTCAAGCAGAGAAAACATTGGCACAGGTTAGCAGAAGACAAATTGACYGAATCTCTTTCAAAAGCTTAGAAGGGCAGAAATTCTCTTTTTGCACTGGGCTTACAGACATCATTTCAAAGGCAAGCATCCCTGGAGGAGTGGCAGAGCCATGCCCAGCTGGAAAGACAAGGTCTGGGGCTGGGTTGGGCTTTGCTGGCGAGCCAGAGGAGCTGCATGGGTGTCAGCTGTCCTGCAGGCTCAGGCCAAGCCAGGAGGCTCTGGTGGCACCGCAGGCTGGCCTCAGCTCTGAGCTGGCTCCAGGTGAGGCACCCCAGCCCTGGGCTCCCCCCAGCCCTCAGCAAGCCCAACCAGCAGCAGTTCCCCTGAAACATACAGTGGCACGTGCAGGAGAGATGCTGCACCTGATCCGCAGGCAGAKCAGAGCCCAGCACTTCCCAACTCCTYCACAAAGGCACAAACCCCTCATGCCTCAAAAACGAGGCCATTCCAGCAGCATCTGGCTGTCTGCTTGTGATTACAGAGTTCTCTCCAACAGGTCCCTAAAAACTAGGGAGGAAGGAAGCAGAAAACAACACACACACACACAAATGCCTCTCCTTTCCTGCATTTCTGTCATCCTCCCGTCCTGCAGAGCAGCAGGAGAGCCCAAAGCACAGCAAAGAAGAAAAGCTGGTCTTGCTCAGGGACAGGGGAGGAGGTGCAGGGCCTGCCCCTGAAGCACAGGCAGGTTCAGACACTTTCTGTCAGGGAGATAAAGAGTTTCACACACAGTTCCTCCCACCACCTCCAGCACTACGAAAGAAGGAAGGATGTGCTGAGAGAATATTGTACATTTACATCAGGCACTCTGATGGGGTGAACAGCTCTGGGGCCCCTGTATTAAACAGGTGACTAAGTGCACAGACATAATAGAAAGCAATTTTTTAAAAGCAGGGGKTTTGGGGTTTGTTTTGAATTTGATTCTTGACACAGAACTCTCCCCTTAGGACAATTTGTTCTTTCTGTCCACGCTGAGGGGAAACCCAGAATTGCCAGCCCAAGCTGAGCGAGGACACTTGGAGCTCCTTCAGTCCCCAAGTGCCTCTGTATTTCCATAATCCCTTATCACAGAAACTCCTGAGCTGGAAGGGCCCCACAAGGACCATCCAGTSCCACCCCTGCTCCTGCMCAGACACCCCAAATCCCACCCTGGGCATCCCTGGGGAGCCTGGGCAGTGCCCAGCACCCCTGGGGGGAAAACCTTTCCCTAAAATCCAGCCTAAACCCCTCCAGACCCAGCTCCAGCCCTTCCCTGGGGTGATGGTGGTTAAAGGATCCCTTCATGGTGACTAAAGGATCCCTTCTCAAAGCCCAGTGCAGACCCAGACCCAGAACAAGCCAAGCACAGCATTTCCCATTTTTGGCACAGCTCTCCAGAGGATGCAGTTCCAGCACTGAAGCACAACTGACAGCTGAGCTCAAGGAAATAATTCAGTGCCATGGAGAGAGAGACTGAGCTCAGCAATCAGCACAGCAACCCTGGTGCTGGGAAAGCTCTGGGCACAGCCCGGGCAGGGCAGCACCCCTGGGTAACTCACATATGCTCTATGACTCTCATTCTTCCTTGGAAAACTTTCAAAAGCACAAAAACCACAAGAATTCCCAGCTTCATCTTGGGAGCAGGGTTATAATCTTTTTAGGACAGCCTGAAGAGAGACCAGTGCCCACCATGGACATTATTTTGAACCATCACTGGTGCCACTGTTTTCCCCTCATTCTAGCCCAGGTTTCCCTGCACAAACAGGTCTGACCAAGGTGCCCACCCAGAGGTGGGTGCTGACAGAGCCCTGCACATGGAGGGGGACACAGAAACCAGCACCTCAGAGATTCCTGGTGGCCCAGGGGGATAAACAGGTCCCTGTGCTGCTGCAGAGGAGCCAGCAGGCAAGAAATCCACACATTCCTTCTGTCAACAAGGATTTGGGATGATGTGGGAGAAGCTCCCCAGCCCCAGCTGCTCACATGTTACCCTGAGGCTCACAGGGACACGAGGGAGGTCATTTCCCTCCTTCACTGATTGCAGAGACCTGCAGCAGCTGCAGCAGGCACATCTCTGAGGCATTTCGTGTCCTGCCATCCCAGTTCCCACCAGGATGATTCCCATTCCTTCTCTGCAGGGYTTGGATCCTACAGGCTCTCAGCAGAACTCTGCTGCCAGCACACAGAGCTCCAATCCTTCTGCAAAAACATTCTTTCCTCTTTCCTGTCCACCCGCATCCCTGTGGTTTTGTCCCCCACCCAGGATGGAGCAAACAGCTCAGGCAAGAGCCAGGCTCAAGGATGTCCTTCCACGCTTCTCAAGCATAATTTCTCTTCAAGAAAATTTGGGTTTTCTGCAGAAAAACTGTGGATTTGCTCCCTACAGCTGCACCAAGCTGAGAGGTTGGTTTCAAGCCCAGGGTTCAGTGCCCTTTGCTGCCTCTCCTGCTCCCACTGCAGGGCAAAAGGAGAAAGGAGACAATGGAGAAAGAACTGACAAACAAAAAAAAATAATGAACTTGTGGCATGCTCCATTGGAACGGAACAGTCCAAGGCAGCAAGAAGGTACCAGAGCAAGCCCTGGCTTCATGTCTGAGCTCTGCAGGGACAGAGGGACAGGTCAGGAACCCAAACTGGAGCAGCCAGGGGCAGAAGCTCAGCCAGGAGGCAGCAAACAGGGCTGCAGGCGTCCTTCCAGCAGCAGCCCTGCACACAGGAGAAGCCCCAGGAGCTCCCTGGGACTGGAACAAGGTGAATTCTGTGACACAGGAGCACCAGGGAGCCCCGGGGGCAGGTAAAGCCCACCTGGAGAGGGGCTGAGGCAGGGAGATGACAAGCAAAAGGGGATGGCAAGTGGGATCTGGCAGCTCAGTCCAACATTTGAATTCACACATGCAGCCAAGCACTACAGAGGTACACATTCCACCCTGGCTTGTGCAGGGGTGCCCATACTCACAGGGTTTGTTTTACAGGGTCTGCTGCCCCTTAAAACACAGAGCCCAGCTTCTTTCTGGGCTTCCTCCCTCTGCCTGGGAGAGCTCTKTAACGTCCCTGCTGGTGACAAGGACAGTGGGGCTGATGGCACCGAGCTCTGTGCTGCTGTCACACACCAGAGGGACGTGGATGGGCTGCAGGGGTGGCCCTGTGACACCCTGGSATGGTCACTGCAGCCAAGGGCAGGGGCTGCAATGCCAAGGACAAACCCAGGCTGGGACAGAATGAACCTCCCATGCCAGAGGGCAGGCAGGGATGGGAAGGAATATTATATATTCCTTATATTACAGAGGTATATACAACTATATATTTATATATATACATTCTATATTATTTATATTATTTATTTTATATATAATATATAATATATATTATATATTATATATTAATATATAAAAATATAATATACTCAAATAAAAATATAAATATATATTATTACATATAAACATATACATTTATTTATATTTATACAAATAGCATATTATGTTTATATTTATATAATGTATATAAACATATAGATATATAATATATAAATATATATTTATATATAAATATAAAAACATCTTAAATATATATTATATATATAATATATATTATGTATAAATATATATTACATATTAAAATACAAATATATTATAAATATATTTTATAAAATATATATAATGAATAAATATATGTAAATATATTATATTATATAATATATAAATATATATTATGTAGATATATTATATATTTATATACAAATATATTATATATAAAATATTTATTATATATAAAAAGAAATATATATATTATATATAAATATATATATACACACAATAATACAAATTGGGAAGGCATTCCTGCCTGTGAGGGTGAGCAGGCCCTGGCACAGGGTGCCCAGGGAAGCTGTGGCTGCCCCTGGATCCCTGGCAGTGCCCMAGGCCAGGCTGCAGGCACTGCAGGAGCTTTTACACTGCACTTCCTTCACCCTTCACCTCAGCCACACACACATCCAAATAAATAAATGGACGGACCAAAGCCAGCCCAGCCCACCCAGAGCGTGGCTGTGGCCATCAGCTGGGCTGCTGGCTGCTACTCAACACCATGCAAGCCTCACACAGCACACACCTGACAGATCCAGGGCCATCTGCCCATGTTCAACTTCAGATTGCCCAGAGAGAAACTCGTGCACTCCTAAAAACCAAGGGAGAGGCTCCCTCTGAGAAAAACAAACAAAGAAAAGCTGCTCAATACAAATAGGCTGCAAAATCCCCCCCAATGCACATGACTGGAAGCTGGGGGAGCATTTTGGAGAAGTGYCAGCAGCACCTGCCCAGGTCTGTGCTCATGCCTGGGACAGAAGGGTCTGGCACTATTTAATACCCTCATATTGCAAACACAGACATACAGATGTAGTTCAGAGTGGAAGAAAATTCAGAGTGGAAGAAAAGCCAAAATTCCTTCAGAGGGAGCTGCACAAGGAGCTCCAGGTTCACCCCAAATCCTGCCCCAACAGGTGCCTCCCAACACCTACAGGTGGCCAAGGAAAATTGTCCTTTTCCTGTCCTATCTTCTGGAGCCTCCCTGTGCTGCAAATCAGAGCACTCCCCTGAAATCACACGCTGCCAACACACGATTTCCACGGGAGAGGAGCAGGAATGTCACACCCATTCCAAGCTGAAAGCCAACCAGCTTTCATTTGGGACACAAGGACAAAAAGGTGCATTGCCCAAAGCAAAACAAGGCCCTGGCCTCTCTCACTCACAGAGCCCTTTCAGCAGGACAGAGGCACATCAGGAGGGTTCCGGTGCCACAATTACAATTAATCCATTACTTAAACACCATTCTGAGACATTTGTAAAGCACAGAACCCTCCAGGTTGGAGAACCCTCCCAGGCCATGGAATATGGCCTGTGTCTGATCCCCACCTTGTCACAGCCCTGAGTGCCACAGCCAGGCCTTCCTACCTGCCTGCACATCCTTCCAATGTCTCATCTTGCTGGGAAGAAACCCTGCTGATGCTACCTGCCTGGACATCCCTTCCAATGTCTCATCTTGCTGGGAAGAAACCCTGCTGATGCCCAACCTGAACCCTCCCAGATGACACATTTCTGTTCAAACCATCCTGCTCAGGAAAATTTCACTGAGAAAATAAATTGAAAAAGGCCCAGGTAACACCAGTGGCTCCATTCAGAGCTCCAAGAAAAGCAGATTCCCAGCCAAAGCCCAGAAGCTCCCACATTGGGGGGTCCCACCCTGCCATCCAGCTCCTTGGGCTGGGGTTTAAATGGCTCATGGTCCATGAGCTGCTCCAGTAACTGGATATGCAGAACCCCCAGCAAGTCCCTCTCACTCAGAATATTCCACCTAACACAGAGAGAACAGATTGAAACAGGCAGGGAATGAGTTTRAGCAGCCCCTGGGACACAATAACTCTGTGTTACCAGCACAGTCTGGGAGCAGACAAGGGTAAGAATAGAAATTCTGGCAGGTTTTGTGACACTTCAGGTCTGTCTCACATGGCAGGTTTAGGAAAGACCTCAAACACTCATTTTTATTTGCTTTATCACCAGAGGAAAAGAAAATATTCCAGCACGGGAGCCCTGAAGCTAAAATTAAACCCCTGTAATTTGGGTTCAGCAGAAGCTGGGACAATTCAGGTCCTGGCCACAATGAGAGGTCTCCAGCATTACCAACAATTCCTGCTGGCCAGCACACAAACCAGCTTTGTTCTGCRCTGGGAGCCACAAGTGCAAGCAGCAGTAATTGCTACCAAAGGCAAAACACACCAAAACCCAGCCAGGCCAGGCAAAACAACTCCAAAAATAATACAGCAAGGGACACACAGCTCCTGCCATCTCCACAGCTTCAGAAAACCAGGAGCAGAACCCAGCACTGTGTACCCAGCAGAGCAGGGGGCTAGGGAGGAGGAGAAAGGATCCTAAAAAGGCACTTGGCACCCATTAGGAGCTGTTTAATGGAACATCCTGTTCATTAGTGCTGGAATTTCATTAGTGCTTTAAGGCAAAGAGACAAAACCAATCAATTTCTGCTGGAGCTGCACACACCGAGCCCCAGCAAGCTCATCCCAGCCCTGTGAAACCCCAAATCAATCCCTGCTAATTGCTCACCTCATTTTCACCGAGGGATCTCCCACTCCAGCCAGCCTCCATAAAAAAGCAGAGACAAAAGGGGATTTGCACAACAGCAACTCGCTTGCCTGGTGTTTTTATACCCATTTAGCTGTGCATTTCAGCCTTTCAGATGCTGGCAGGAGATTCTGCCAGCCCTGAGCAAAGGGGCAGCACGAGGCAGTCCTGCTGCTGCAACCCACGGAACAAACCAAGTTTTGTGAGAAATCCCAGAGCCAGACTGCACTGCCACATCTGCCGGGGGTCAGTGGGACTCTCCCTGGACACGGGGATGGCCAGGCCAAGGCTGCAGGAACAAGGCAGGATTGATGTCCCAGAGATGGCTGGGATCTCTGGAGATCACCCAGGCAGCCCCTCTGCCAAGGCAGGGTCACCCGGAGCAGGTGGCACAGGGATTTGGGATTTTGGGGATGTCCCCAGAGATGGAGACAGCTGGGCAGCTGTTCCCGGGCTCCATGGACAGCAGTTCTTCCTCAGGCTGAGGTGGAACTCGTTGTGTTTGAGTTCGTGGCCATCACAGACTCCAAACCCCCTGGATCAAAAGCACTGCCAGCTCCTGAGAGCCCGATGGCACCACAACGTGAAGTGGGAAAATTAACTGCACTCAGCTCTCTCTGCAGGGTCTTTTCCCCTTTTTGTGCAGATTTTAAAGTGCCTCTGCAGCTGCCCAGMTATCAGGGAAGGCTCCTGGAGAAGGAACAAGCTCACACGGAGGCCCCAGCAAGTCCTGCAGGCAGGAATGCAGAAATGCAGGCAGGGCATGAATCGTGGAAGCTCCAAAGRGCTCAGAAACCCGGGAGCTGGCTGGGTGCTCAGGAAGCAGCACTCGGGGCTTCACACACACTGCCCAGCAGAGCTCATGGAGGGATGGAGAGCCCATTCCTCCCCAAGCCAGGCTAAGATTTGCCTTGAAAGAGGCAAAGTGTGGTGAGATAATCTGAAACAACAAAACCTGCCTGCTGCTGCTGCACTGGAAGGGACAAGCAGGGACTGGATCCCAGCAGGAACTGCCCTGGCTTGCTGAGCACTGTTCTAAGGGAAGCCACAGGGAGGGTGAAACCTTGACAAATCTACCAGGTCACTGTAAACCACAGAAATGAAACGAAAATATCTATAAAAACGAAATTTATATATATTTATATATAAATATATTTTTATATATAAATATATATATAATGAAATYCATATATGTATATTAAACGAAAATATAGAGAAAAACGAAATATATCTATTTTCTCTATATTTTCGTTTAGTATACATATATGAATTTCGTTTTATTAAATATATATATATATATAACGAAATTCATATATGTATATTAAACGAAAATATATATAAAAAAAGGGGAGGTGGGGAATCAAAAACCCCAAAAGCCAAGCAAAACTTTCCTAGCGCTGCTGGCTTTCTGCACACTCGCTCCTGCAGATCACACAGGCCAGGCACAGGCAGTCAGGGTTTTCATGTGCTCGCAGAGCAGGGAAAATCGCGGGCAAAGAATCCCAGCGCAGCTCTCCGGCACGAGTTTTACATCTCCAGATAGAAGATGTTCTGAATGAGAGATGAGAGATGCTTCCCAGCTGCGCTTTAACTGCAGCCCAGAGACATTCAGCTGCTCTGTAAAGGTAGCTCCTTTCGAGAGCACTTTCTGACAACAAAGGCACAGGGAACTCCAGTCCTCCGATAGCGCTTTTGTCAGCCAGCCCGAGCGGCGGGGAAGAGATTTCCTTCTCTTTAGATGCCTGGTTCGGGGGCACTGGGAGAGCGGGGAAGGCAGCCCTGCCCCGCAGCCAGGCACACGATYAGGCAGAGCAAACGAGCTGTCAATAAAGCCTGCAGCGTTCAGCGAGACGCTGCTAGTGGGGAGGCAAATGCTCCTGCCAGAATCCCTGCCACCAGAGCAGCAGCCCCCGAGCTGAGCTTGATGTTTCTGGGATGAAGCTATTTGCGGTTGCTTTGAATCTTCCTCGGGAAAGGCAGCCTTGGAACTTAAAAAAAATATAAATAAATAAATAAATAAATAAATAAAAAGAAGTCACGACTGCTCTGAGCTGAGACGCACACACTTCATCAGTCCAGGTGTTTAAATTATTTATCCACGAGGAGGAAAGCTGTACTAATCTTAGGCAGGGAGCACACGAGGGCGAGGAGCAGACACGAAGGCTGTGCTCAGCAGCACGGAGCCCTCTCCCGCACACGGTGACCCTGGCCAGGGCTGTCCCCAGCCTYTGGCACTGCAGCCKGGGCTGCACGGCTCACAACAGACAYCTGCTGCCACCASGAGAAAGGTTTCCCCACTGGCAGGTGAAATTATTGTTTCCAGCCGGCACAAAGCCCTAGCCCAAAGTYGGTTCTTTGCCTAGCTGGAAGGGCAGGGCTTTAAAWCTGGGATTTTTTCAATCCCAGKGTCTGGGGGAAGGCACAGCACTTCAGGTGAGCGCTCAGSAGCAGCTGGAAGRGCAGAACTTSAAAACTGGGMTTTTTTCAATCCCATTGTCTGGGGGAGAACACAGCACTTCAGGAACTGCTTTGCCCCAGTCAGTGCTCAGGAGCAGCTGGAAAGAGCAGAACTTGAAAACTGGGCTTTTTTCAAGCCCAAACCCAATGTCTGGGGGTGAACACAGCACTTCAGGAACTGCTTTGCCCCGGCGAGTGCTCAGGAGCAGCTGGAAGGGCACAACTTGAAAACTGGGCTTTTTTCAAACCCAGAGTCTGRGGGAGAACACAATTGAGGAATTGCTTTGCCCCAGGTGAGTGCTCACTTGCAGCCTGCCCCTCCTCATCCCTAACACACAGAAAACAGCCTTGCCTGCCTTCTCTCTCGTCTCTGAGCCTTCTCCTCCTGTCTCCCACCTGCCCAAGCTGCAGGGACGCTCCCAGCTGGCAGATCCAGCTCAGCCCACCGCAGCCTTGCTCCAAACTAAAATCCCTTCCCATGCACAAAGCAGGAAAAACCTTCACCTCTCCTGAGAGCCACTCAGGGAGAAGTTCAAGCTATTGCAGCTCCCTTCCAGCTGCTGTTTCAATCATTTTGTTCCCCCAGTCTGGGCAGCACACCAAAGATCACAAGGTCTGGGGGTAAAGTTTCMTTCCAAAACCATCTCGTAGGAGAAGAACCCCTCCTCCATTTCATCCAAGGGCTGCTGGCAGGGGGACATCAGTGGGACATGACATCCTGGGTAAATATGTGAGGAGGAAAACACTGAGCTGCTAATAAAAACAGAGAGGCAGACCCCTGAGACACTCACTTTGTAATTCCTTTTGACACAGCCAACACCTCAAGTCTCCTGGCTGAGTTTCCCCAAGAAACCCACACAGCACTTCACAACATCRCTGCTCAAAGCAGCACAAGCAGCCAGCAGGTCCATTTCCAGGGGATGTGTGTTTGTCACTGACACAACACGCACTGAACGAGGAGAAACCAACGAGGAAGAGACACACAAAGCTGCTGGGAAAGTGACAGGGCTCTRACTGGGAAAGGGACTTGGTTTCATCCCAAGGTCCTTGAAATTACTGCTCAGATAAGGGTCTGGGAGACACTGCCAGAGGGAGGAAGGAGCAGCAGCCAGAGGAGAGGGGAAGGAGAAGGAAATAAAAAAATAATAACAGAGCAGCCTTTGGCACCATGGCCTGCCCCAGGTACAGGGGATCCTGAACCCCATTCCTTCTTATTCCAGCCTTCATTTGATGATGGTTTTCTGCCTTTTTACACTGTTTTCCCAGATTGTATTTTTGTCATTCGTTCTGGACTGAGACAAGATCGCAGAGCCTGAATATCCTCACAGAGCCACAGAATCCCTGAGCAGGAAGGGATCCACCAGGATGATACAGTTCAGTCCCTGGCCCTGCACATTCACCCCAAATCCCACCCTGAGCATGCCTGGAGCCCTGGGCAGCCTGGGCAGTGCCAGCACCCTCCAAGAGCCACCACAGCCCTCCCTGCACAGCTCCAGCCCTTCCCAGGGAGCAGAGCCTGGAGCTGCCCCTCTGCAGGAAGCTGCAGCCCCAGTGAGATTGCCCTCAGCCTCCTCTCCTCCAGCTGAACGTTCCAGGTGCCCTCAGCTGCTCCCTGGGTGCCCCTCCAGACCCTTCACCACCCTCGTGTCCCTCTTTGGGCTCTCTCCAGCAGCTTGAGACCTTTCTTATGTTTTTATGTCCAAAATTACCCCCACTCCACAGGGCACATGTCACTCCTTTCTGCCTTTTTTTTGCTTGCTATTTTTTGGTGGATTATTTGGGGTTTTTTTTCTAATTAAAGTGCCTTTTGCTCTACCTCTGAGCATAATTACTTTGGGGGCTGGCATTTCCCACCCCAGTTCTCATGGCAGAGGCACACACCTGAAGGAGATCTGCTCGGCCGTTCAAGGCTTTCAGACACGCTCTCAGATAAGCACAGCTGTGTTTTCAACAGTAGCCGAGATTGGAGAATTYAAGAAAGGAAAATTTGATACAACGTTTCATGCTTTAGTTAGCAGCCTTCCAAGACACAAAGCTGCTCCAGTTGCTCTGGAAACTGTAACTTGGACACAGCCGTGCAGATACATCAGCCCCCCGGCTATAAATGAAACCGCTTCGGCAACGCCGCGCATTTGTGTGACAAACATTTGTTAAAGCAAGCATGGCATCCCCGTCCTCCCGCAGCGAGGGCACATCCCCTGGCCCCAAGCATGGCATCGCCATCCTCCCGCAGCGAGGGCACATCCCCTGGCCCCAAGCATGGCATCCCCATCCTCCCGCAGCGAGGGCACATCCCCTGGCCCCCACAGCTCTGATTTCCCTTCAGACCCAAGGGTCTGCCGCTGGAATAACAACGCCGGGCGAGGGAGAAAGGGGAAGCACAGGTGGGAGGGATGCAGCGACACAGCCCAGCACCAAAAGCAGGGMTTGGCACGCAAAGGGACGCGCTGGCCCTTGCTGCACACGCTCCTGGCCCGGGAGAAGGCTGGGCACTCATTATCCCTGCTCCTGGGAGCACAGCGAGAGCGGGAGCAGGAAGGCAGGAGGGCGATGCTCGGACGTGGAGCAGGAGGAGCAGCGGACACGGCASCACAGCAGATGCCAGCCACATGGGCTCCTCAAAAACGGGGAATGCTCCGCACACCAGCCACGGCCGGAGCGCTGGTTGCTGTGGAAACCGTAACTTTGAATTCTAAAAGCCCAGCGCTGCTATTTATACCTGCTCCTCGCTCCAGCACCAGGACTCGGCCCCAGAGCAGAGCCTGGCGCTCAGCAGCGTGGTTCCCCCTCTTACACACACCGATCCCCCCAAACCAGGCAGCGCCAGGGCTTCCCCAGGCTCCTGGCCGCTGCAGGGCTGCACAGCACCAGCAAACACCAAAAMCCCAGCAGAGCCTTTGCTGTGCCAGGCAAGGCCAGGTGAGGCCCTGGCAGACGTGGGGCAGCAGTCGTTGGATTCTGCCTCGGTCAGGAGCACCCAGAGGCACCAAAAATCCAAAGAGCAGCTTGTCTTGTCTGCCTCCAGGCAAACTGCATCAGCATCACCTGAGATGAAGCAGGGCCAGAGCCCAGAGTCAGTTCCCATCAGAGCATTTGTGCAAGAGCTCCAGAACATTGCCTTCAAACCCCCAACAAGCATAACTGGGTCATTAATGCAAGAACAACAACAGCAGCAGACAGGCTGCAGAATGARCCATTTTGGGGAGAATCCCGGTCACAACGCGCATTTTCGAGCTGTGGGAGAAGGAAATGGCTTTTTCCTCCACGGGAATCACAATTTTGGGGCAGCAAAGTGGGAACGGGAGTGATGTGCCTGCAGCCAAAGCTGAGGTGAGCCAACTGTGCCACATTCCTTTTCCACCTGCACCATTCCAGGGCCTGGGAGGGAGGAAGCAGCCCCGTTCATGTTTCCCCCGGGCAGGATGGAGGTGCAAGTGCAGCACGGCCAGGAACTGTGACCACAGGGTGACCGTCCCCTTCCAGGACCCTTCCAGGACCTCTCAGCCCCCAAACCGGAGCAGAAAGGCAAAAGCTGGGAGGGGGCCACACTGGCCAAGGTCACTGACACCCTCGGGACGCCACGGGACTGTCCCATCCCTGGGAAGCAGCAAGGACAGCAGCTCCCRTGCCACGGCAGCACCGGGCCCGCMCGGGGACAGCACGGGGACAGCACGGGGACACAGCAGAGCRGCTCCCGGAGCTGCCGGGCCASGAAGGGCGGCAGGAAGGTGCTCCCTGTGGGAYTGGGCCCTTACAGCACAGGTGAAGGGAGCCCCGTCCGCCCTTGCTCAGTAATTTACATCACAGCGCCGAAGCGTCATTGAAAACCACAGGAGCATTTTAATAACACGGCAAGGGGGAAAGRTGCGCTAAGCACAGCACCCAACTCACCACTCCACAGAGCTCAGCCTCCCCCGACTTATTCCAATACGGTTTTTAATCCGAATTCCCAATTATTAGCAACTCCCGAGCGTACCCACTCCGTAGCCCCGGTCAGTTTCTGCTAGCCCAGTCCTCGGGATCCGGGGGGGACCGAGGATTGACGAGGAACAACAGAGGAAAACATGCACTTTCTGCCTTCTGTCTTCCCTTCATGTCACTTTCTGCCTTTCTGTCACTTTCAGCGCTCCCCAGGCCACGTGGTAGGGCTGGAACACGCACTGCCTCCTGCCACCCCATCAGCACCGCGTGGTGCCAGTGCTGCCCAGGGCTGCGAGCATCCCGGGACCCCCAAATCCTGCAGGGAGCAGAACCGGGACCCACCGGGCAGCCTTCCCATGGACCCCCGGCCCGCGAGCATCCCGGGACCCCAAATCCTGCGCGGGAGCGCTTCCCGGACCCCCGGCCTGCGAGCATCCCGGGACCCCCAAATCCTGCGGCAGCGCTTCCCGGATCCCCGGCCTGCGAGCATCCCGGGACCCCCAAATCCTGCGGGCAGCGCTTCCCCGGACCCCCGGCCTGCGAGCATCCCGGGACCCCAAATCTGCAGGGCAGCGCTTCCGGGACCCCGGCCTGCGAGCATCCCCGGGACCCCAAATCCTGCAGGGCAGCGCTTCCCGGGACCCCCGGCCTGCGAGCATCCCCCTGCGGGACCCCGCCCAAATCCTGCGGGGCAGCGCTTCCCTGGGTCCCGAGCCTGCGAGCATGCCCGCACCCGGGAGCCGCAGCTCGGAGCCGTGCCTGGCTCCGGTCCCGGGCGGCGCCCCTCGTGCCCGCAGCGCTCACCTGTGCGCGCCCCGGGCCGCTCTGCCGCGGTTACCGCGCGGGGCGGGCAGCGGCTCGGCCCGGCGGGGCATTTCCAGCGCAGCCCGGCGCTCCCGGAGGCTGCGGCAGGGCCGGCTGGGGACCCGCCGCACGCCCCCCGCGCCGAGCGGAGCGCAGCGGGGCTGGGGCCGCCGCGATGCCCGGGCGCTACGGCGATGCGGCGACGCGAGCGGACGCGCACTCACCTGCACGGCGCCGGGGGTCGGTCGGTCGGTGGCCGGCGATGGCGGCAGGCGGGCGCCGGGGGTCGCCGGCCGGGGGTCGCGCCCGCCCCGGGAGCCGCTCCCGGTGCCCGCCGGGCGCCCCGCGGCTCAGCGCGCGCCGCCGCCGAGAGCCGCCTTGAGCCCTCCGCCCGCCGCGGGCGGCGCCGCCCATTGGCCGAGCCGCGCGTCAATCCGGGCCGCGCCGGCCAATGGGAGGCGGCGGCGGCCTTTGGAGTCGGGGAGCCCGCGCGTGACAATGGGCGCGCGCGGCCGCGGGCGGGGCGGGGCGGGGCGTGAGCGGCGCGGGAGCGCGGCGCGCGCCGGGGCTCGGCCAATCGCGGCGCGGTGCGCGGCGGGCGCGCGCGGCGGGCGGGAGCGCGCAGCCCCCCGGGGCCCCTCAGAGCTCCGCGGCCTCGGCACCGGCGGCACCGCGGCGCTCCCCGCTGCCCCCCGCACCGCCAGGGTGAATCAAACCTTCTCACAAGGGTGAATAAAAGCTTCTCACAAGTGTCTTCTGAGCGCCAGGCGTTGCTTTATTGTCGGCCAGGGGATGCGCGGCTGGAATTGCAGCCTCCGCGCAGACACGGGTACRGAACTTGTTCACCGATTCGTACGTTTCATCCAATAAAGGCATTTGTAACTGACACAGGTCTCTTTCATCAATTAGTATTCTATCCTACTGGTTACTGGTTGCTCACGTCATGCTAATTAGTCCATATTTTTAGTCGTCTTATTATCTGCTTCCTCCAGCAGGGCTTTTCCAACACATCTACTGACTCGTTTTTTAGCATCTTCTTTTCCTTCTGCTTTCTGCAAAGTGTCCTTGTGGTCCGTAAATTCTGTGTGCAGGTGTCCAATCCATCTCCCCTTYCCAGGCTTTGGTCACTGGAGCACATCAGAGTTAGTTTATAAAAAGTTCCAATTTCAGTCATTCTGCCCACTAAAGCAGCTKATGCCAACTTTGCTACATGCTGGCTAAGATAAATCTAAGAATAACACACGATAATTAACAGACATATTGGTTATGATTTTATAATGCACTAATAAATAAACATGAGCTGTGCCTGAACTGACAGTGGTTTTCAGCACAAAAAGCTGGGAGCACCTCCCTGACACCTYTGAAAGTCAGAGTGGGGAAATCCAAACCAGCCCATTGTGTATCTAATAAAGAATATTTGTTTTCTAATGCTGTGTCTTTGTTCTGCCCTYAAAAACCAAACACGAAATCTCAGATATCATTGATCACGTGTTGCTTTGCAAATCAAGTCCAAATATTAAATGTCAGTTTTCTTCATCAAGCCMCTGAGTAATTAATGGCAGGTTTTAAATGGCATTGCCACACCAAGCACTTCRGGCAGAGCATTAAYCAGCAAGAATAAACACACATACCTGACTTTGGCTCCGGGTGTGCAGGGAACGCAGCAGGGGTGAAACACTTCCCAGGGAAATCCTGAGTTTCGGAATGAGAGAGAGAGCTGTGTCTGACAGGGGCACACAGGAGCGGCTCAGTCAGAAAGAAACAATTTGGTAACTCAATAAACACAGTCAAACTGCACTGGGAATAATCTGGGCGGAGGAGGAAAGCTCAGAAGCAAAGCTCTGTCTCTACTGCAGACATTCCACTCGTTAAGTTTTGTAAATAAAGCCTTCTCCCTCTTTGCAATACACACTATTATGTAAATAATGCCTTTTCTCTCTTTGCAATCCATGTTGTTATGTAAATAATGCCTTTTCTCTCTTTGCAATTTCTCCTCCACACAAAAGGATGCTCCTGAGGGACAGGAACCACGGGGGGACATTGCAAGTGGGAAGGTGGGAAAAGGGTTAAAAAAAATAAATTGAGGAAACTGTTCTTCAAAACTATTGGTGGGCTGTGACCAATACAAACCAGGCCATCCAAACTGGTTTGAGTTAGGCCTGAATTACTTTTCTGTCAGATTTCCCTGTAGCTCACTGAAGATGTTTTCTACAACCCAGAAAATGCTGYCTTATTTTTGCCTTTGAAAACAGGAACAAGGCAATAATGAAGGTTTCTGGATTTTAAATTGATCAGGCTGGTTGCCAGCTCCATGCACAGAAAATAAGTAATCCTGCTTGGTTTGAATTTCAGTGAGGACAGCCTGCTCCCCTGAGTGCAAAATGCCCACTGGCCCTCACAGTGCCTCGGAGAAGCCCTGCCAGGCTTCAGCAACCACAAAAATACTTTCCCAGGTGGTTTTCAGCTGCTGTTTCTGTCAGGCCAGCAGTGGGATCACATCCTGTAGCATTATGGAAACGAGGAGAAGCATTTGATGGGTTGTTGCCCAGTTACCTGCTGCTGATGGGAAGGTGGCTGTGCCCGTGTACTCCTCTGAATAATTCATTTAAAGTATGAAAGCCACACAGGAGTGACCTTTTAGTTACCAGTGGGTTATAGCATGGCCTGTCCAGCCATCCTTGCCCGGTGAGGGAAGCACTGGGAAGCATTCCCAGCTTTGGGAGAGCAGTGTGGAGAGCAAAGCCAGCACCWGAGGGGTCAGAGAGCCCCTTCTCCTGCGTGTGTGTCCGTGTGCAGTGGGGAAGGAAGGCAGGAATTGCAGGGAGGAGCGAGAGGCAGGGCAGTGAGCTGCCCCTCCATTTATCTGATTTCTGAGCCACACTGTGCAGCATTGCTTCTGCAGGGCCTGGGAGCAACGGGCTCACTGCCTTGCCTSCAAATAAACTCATCACACCAACAGGGCAGACCTGGGCTGCCTGTACTCCTGCTACCTGTGCTGCCACTCACTTCCAAATCCTTTTTCCCCAGACAGGTTGGTTTCATGTTCATGGCAGGGGTTTTTCCGTCCTCGTGGCCCTTGTTTTTATCCCAGTCTGTGCAAGATGCCATGTAAAGATTTGCTCTGTGTCCCCAGAGGAATTAGAGCAATCATTTCTAGCCATGTGAAAGCTTTTGGATCTTTTTCCAGACTAGCTGTTTTCAACCCTTGCAAGGCAGGTCCTGTCCTCCACAAAATATGAGCTATCTCCACAGTTCCTTGTTGCGACATGGCAGGAGTCCTTTTCCTTTTTTCCTTTCCTTTCCTTCCTTTCCTTTCCTTTCCTTTCCTTTCCTTTCCTTTCCTTTCCTTTCCTTTTCTTTCCTTTCCTTTCCTTTCCTTTTCCTTTCCTTTCCTTTCCTTTCCTTTCCTTTCCTTTCCTTTCCTTTCCTTTCCTTTCCTTTCCTTTCCTTTCCTTTCCTTTCCTTTCCTTTCCTTTCCTTTCCTTTCCTTTTCCTTCCCCTTCCCTTTCCCTTCCCTTCCCCCTTCCCCTTCCTTTTCCCTTCCCTTCCCCTTTCCCCTTCCCCTTTTCTTTCCACACTTTATGTTGTCACACAGTCCAAGATGCATCAAGGTACCAAATTTACAAAGCTAGATGGAAAAGAACTTTTTTGTGGAGCTGATCARCCTACATCATTCCTTCCCTTTGCTTCCTCAGACCCCCCACTCATAAAAGTACTTTTTGTTGGTTTTTTGGGGGGGGATTCTTTGGGGTTTTTTTTTGTGGGATTTTTTTTGTAGTTTTTGCTACTCCCAATTTTACAGTATTCGGCCAAAGAGCAGCACGGAGGGAGGCAGAGCCTATCCCCCAAAGCTGGAGCACGGGCGCCATCCGGTGGCGTTCCTTGAGAATTGCCAGCACCAAAAAACCCCGAACCGCCCGCAGCAAACAGCCCCAAACTGTTCATTCATTCACACTGCCACTTTTGTCCCATCAGGGCCCGCGCTGAACCTGAAAAAAATGTAAAGAAGAAACAAGTTGGATCTAGCTTGTGTTGAGCAGGTTTTTCCTTTCTTTGACTTCTGTACAAACATGGAGCTCCGTGTCTGAAGCAGCACCAGAAATGTTCGTGGAGCACGGGCGCCATCCTGTGGCGTTCCCTGAGAATTGCCAGCGCTAAAAACCCCGAAYCGCCCGCAGCAAACAACCCCAAATTGTTAATTCACACTGCCACTTTTGTCCACATCAGGGCCCGCGCTGAACCTGAAAAAATAATGTAAGGAGCAACAGGTTGGTTCTAGTTTGTGTTGAGCAGGTTTTTCCTTTCCTGCCTCTGTTTTCTGTGCAAACTTAGGGCTCAGTGTCTGAAGCAACGCCCAAAGATGTGCCTGCCATGGGGGAGCTTGTGGCTCCCCAGAACCCCTTGCCGGGGTGCAGCCAGGGGCAGGGGGGGAGGAAAGGTGCCAGGAGGCTGCAGGGAGCAGCATTTGGCTCTGGAGAGGCGCCTGGCACAGCAGAGCAGGGCTGCACCTGGAGCTGTGCCAGAGTGATCCYGGCCAGAGAATCCCGGCTCTTCACAGCCTGGCTTGGCCAGGATCAGAGTGCCAGGCTGGGATTAGGGAATAGCCACAGTCAGTGCTGCTCTCCAGCTGCTCCAGCTGCAGACAGAGCAGCACTGCCAGGCTGGGACTGTGAGCAGCCTTTAACTGTCCCACTGGTCCCACGTGCCCACCCGGATGCCCCAGACTGCCAGGCCTRGATGTGGTTCAGCTTCTGGAGGTGCCAGAGCCCCTTGCAGAGCAGCCCCAGAGCCCGGCAGGCACACAGAGGTGCTGTGAGCACATTTTGGGAGCTGTTCCAGCCCCACAAGCTGCAGGGATGGTGGCTGCCCTGGGTGCAAAGTCTGCAGGGCTCCTGCAGCCCTTCGGCCCCTGGGCACGGCTGGGCACTGCAGGAAAACTCCCCCACAGATGCAGGGCACATCAATAKTAATGAATAAATGCTCCACAGTGCTGTGGAAGCTGTATGGAAATCCGTGGCTGGTGCATTTTCCAGCTGCATTCCCAYTTAATAATTGCTTGTATTAAAGCASCACCTKGAAGCCTCSTTKCATTGTGGTTCCCAACCATCCAGAGCTCCCAGAGAACAAACCACGGGTTTAAAACTCCAAATGAAACCACATCTTTGTTATTCTGGACACCTGCCTGTTAYATTCTGCTTGTCCTTCCTGCTTTCCTGCAGGAGCAGGGCAGTTCACCCTGTGGTAGCGTTTCTTTTCTAATTGTGCAATAATTAGCATTTTCCCCGTGGTTTTGTACTTTGCATCTCAAGGATTACCCAGCAGGGCTGAGTCAAACCCAAGGCACCTCACCCTGGCTGTCCTGACACCTGCTGCACCACTGAACTGTGCATGTGGCAAAAATGRGAGYGCAGGGCAGTTTGTGTCTGAAATAAACCCAAAATGAGCCYCCTGGRTCTTCCCTCTGGCACACGCTCACCCGGGCTGGGATTGGCAAAGTTTTCTGTTCAGTTTAGTCACCACTGTAAGAACTTKCACAAATAAAAACCTGGCAATCAAACCTAACACCAAGCTTTTCTTTCTCATCACTGTGAATGAAATCCTTACCCAGTCATAAAGCATGACAAACTATGGGCTTTCTTTGGATTTTGTTGGWATTTATCCAAATTGATATTTTGAAATAACACATCCCATAAACATATCTCGATGTTTATACACAGACACACAGTGTTTTGGTTGCATTCCTTTAGGTGCCTTTCAGTAGCTAAAATAACATTCCTGAGAGCATAAACATTTTGAGAGATTCTCATTCAGAAAAAGAAAGAAAAAAAATAAAGAAATAACATTTTTCAGATGTGGTTTCTGGACAGCATTCTGTCTTTGGCCAGGTTCAGAAGGGATATTTCCATGCTCTAGCTTAAAAATCATTTTTAAATGTTTTTTATTTAATTTTAAATTTTAAAACCAGCTAAGTTCCCGTTTGCTTGCTCTCACGCCTCTGTGCCATCCCTGTTTCCCTCCATCCCGGCTTTCCTGGCTCCATGGCCCCAGTTCCACCCTGCCAGGCTGTYCCCACAGGGGAAGGGCTCCCAGGCTTTGCTGCTGTGTGGAACCCTTGAGCTGGCACGAGCAGCAGGAATATTGCCAATAACCGAACCCCTCGGCGGGCAGACCTTGGCAGAGAGGCGCAGCTCTCGCCCCGCAGCGGGGACAAAGTTCCCAACCAACATTTACACAAGCTCTCCTCTGAGGCTCACGTTTCAGGCTTGCCCAGCTCGGGCAGCAGCACAGGGCSAGTGAGCAGCACAAAGATAAGCTCAGCTGAGCTGCGAGTCAATGYGGTTTTAATCTYGCCTGCTCCACACAAAGGCTCTGCTGCTGACTCTGCTTTCATTACCAACACCCCGGACAGCAGCAGCACCTCCCCTCGTTCCAACAGGGCCTTTCCCACCGGYTTGGAGGGAAAGAATCATTCCCACRGCACGGAAATGATTCTTTCATTTTTCCTGTTCTTCATTTTCAGCTCGGAATTCCAGCAGCACCGAGTCAGGGGGCGCCCTCTGCCAGCACCCCCCGGAGGCAGGAGTGGCTTTTATTTACCTCTAATGCAGGGGGAATTGTTCCTGACACACAGCTCCTGCTCAGGACATTCCAGCTCGCTGCTTTTCCCACAGAATCGCCACAGGCAGGAAACACGATTTGTTTGCACCACGTGTATGGTTGCCACAGGAAATGCAACTCTGAAAATTCCCTCATTTTTTAACTTGCATAAAATCTCACTGGGAAATTGCTCCCTCAAGCGTTTTACACTTGGTCTAGGCCAGCTTTTTACAGGACCTAAGGGTTGGGATTTTTTGCTACTTTGTCACATTTTGCTGAGMAGTTTATTAACTTTTCTCTGCGTAGCTCAGGTTGCTGTTAACCTGCATCACGCAGCAGTTACTTCAGCCTTTAAACTAAAAAAGATTGGGAGAGAAGATACCCAAACTGCCTTTAAATTGGCAGATCAGGGGAGAATCAAGATGCCTAAAGTGCCTTCAAATTGGCAGATTAGGAGAGAATCAAGATGCCCAAACTGCTTTTAAATTGGCAGATTAGGAGGGAACCAACATGTTTTCTCCTTCTCTCTTCTCTTCTCTTCTCTTCTCTTCTCTTCTCTTCTCTTCTCTTCTCTTCTCTTCTCTTCTCTTCTCTTCTCTTCTCTTCTCTTCTCATTTACCCTCTTCTCTTCTCTTCTCTTCTCTTTCTCTTCTCTTCTCTTCTCTTCTCTTTTCTCTCTTCCCTTCCCTTCCCTTCTTCCCTTCCCTTCCCTTCCTTCCCTTCCCTTCCCTTCCCTTCCCTTCCCTTCCCTTCCCTTCCCTTCCCTTTCCCTTCCCTTTTCTCTCTTCTCTCTTTTTTTCTCTCAGCTGGGCTCTGACTCTGATACTCCAAATAACAAAATAATCACGTCACCATTTGGTGTAGCAGAGTCAAATGACGATTTTTGTGCTGTCAAAATCAGCTGCACTGGCGGTGGGGGGGGTGGTATTTTCTCACCTATGGCAAGATTTAAGAAAATAAAGAAGTTAGAAAGAAGTACATGGGACAAAACACAACCAAAGCTGCCCAACTGGGGCAGCCCAGGATTACTAACGCCACCAGTCTCTGAAATTAGCCCTGGTTATTTCACTTCACCTCTGAAGAAACCTGRCACATCTGGCTCTCGTCCATCTGTTTGTGCCACATTGGTGTGGGAGCACGGAGAAGGGCACATCTTGGARCTCCCTTGCAGGGAGGAAACAAAAAACCTGAAGAAAATATCAGGGCAGGTTTGGAGAGCAGAGTCAAAGTAAGAGAAAGCCCTGCAGGGAAGCAAAACGAGACATCAGCATTTTAGAAAAGTTTAGAAGCCTCTTTAAATCAAGCAAGGGCCACCTGGAGGGCACAGAAGCTCTCCTCCTGCTGGAGCAGGCTCAGGGTGCTGCTGCTGTCCCCGTTTCCTCACAAGYGACTCCTCTCCAGGCACAGCAGCGCTGACAAAGCCTGCAGGACTGATAAACTCCCGGGAGTTTATCTCACCCTYCCTAGATAGGAAGCTCTGGCTGGCTCTCTTCCCAGCATCTTCCCAGGGGTAAGCCACAAACCCCAGAGTGTCTCTCTCTCAGACAAACAGCCTCCAGGTATTTATGTGGATCAAGGTTTTTTCACCTGGTTTGGTGCTCTCCAAACAAATCTCTGCTGCAGTAATGTCACCCGAGCCTCAGGTGACTCAGGTCTTTGTTGTGTGAGGTGTGAAACAAGCACAGCCTCTCTGCATCCCTTCCTGGCCTGATCAGGCCCCAGAAAGTCACTTAAAACTACCTGGGTTTKACAGAGATTAATGAAACAGCCCGTGGGCAGCAGGAAGGGGGGATTGTGCCCCTGAGCTCAGGTGAGACACAGCAGCRGCASCTGGAGCTGCTGRAGAGASCCCAGAGGGGGRATGGCTGCAAAGTGACACGGGGTGGGTTTAAATTGGATAKTGGGAATTAGGAATTCCTCCCTGGGAGGGTGGGCAGGCCCTGGCACAGGTTCCCGGAGAAGCTGTGGCTGCCCCGGATCCCTGGCAGTGCCCAAGGCTTGGAGCATGCTGGGACAGTGGAAGGTGTCCCTGCCCATGGAATGGGCGGATCTGGATGAGCTTCAGGGTCCCTCCAAGCCAAACCTTTCCGTGATTTCTCAAGCCCGCGTACTCTCCAGCTTTCCGTGATTCTGGTTTAGGTTCCCTCGGGCAGAGCAGCTCTAGTGCCAGCAGAGCTGCTCGGGGCAGCCTCACAGCCGCGTTCCAGCTCGGCACGGGAGCTGAGCATCCGCCCGCGGCCCGGCTTCAGCGGCGGCCGCAGCGGGGACACGCGCTGCTCGTCCCGCACGGCCACGGCACGCACGGCACGGCGGGGACAGCGCCGTGAGCCGTGCCGGGAGCAGCACCGCCTCTCCGCTCCCTGAATCCTTCCCGGTCCCGATCCGGTCCTGCTCCTTCTGGAATCCCGATCCGTGATCCGATCCCGTTCCCGTTCCTGTCCGCGTCCCCATCCCGTTCCCGGTGGTCCCGAGCCACTCCGGTCCGTAGCCGGGATCACCGAATCCCGATCCCGTGATCCGATCCCGTTCCCATCGAGTCCCGGTTCCGCTTCTGAATCTCCGGTTGATCCGATCCGTTTTCCCTATCCCGGTCCCGTTCGTCACCGATCCGGTTTGACCGTCCGCTTCCCGATCCCGCTCCCGGCCGTCCCGATTCGAATCCCGATCCGCGGTGATCCCGTTCCCATCCCGATCCCGGTGGATCCGCATCCCGGTCCCGCTCCCGTTTAGCACACCCCGCCAGAGGGGCGCCTCCCCCGCCGCGCGCCCGCCGCTCCCGCCTCCCCGCAGCCGCGATTGGCCGGGCGGCGCGCGGCGGCGCAAGCGCGATTGTGCCGCGGCCGCCGGCCGCCCGCCCTATATAACGGGAGGGGGGGCGTGGGGCCTGCGCTGCAGTCCCGCGGGCGCTGCGGGCGGGGCGGGGCGCAAACATGCGGCGATGCGGGCCGTGTGTGTGATGCGCGGCGAGGGGRCTGTGGAGGGCGTCATCCACTTCGAGCAGCAGGTGAGGGCACGGCCGGGCCGCTGGGACCGCCCCGGCGGGCGCGGAGCCCCCGGGATGGCCCCCTCCAGCCTGCTYGCCGTGGGCGGCGGGGCGGAGGGAGCGGGGCGAGCTCAGCCCGAGGGCGCTGCGGTTCCAAATGGCCGCGGCCCTCCGGAGCTGCGCCGTCCCTTGCGGCCGGCCAGGGAGCGCGGCCGCGGGGTCACTGTGAAAGTGCGGGATCTTTCTGGAAGGTCCCGTCAGATAACAGGCACTCMTTGCGCTTAGTGATAAAGAAGGGAAGGAACGCGTTCGAGGGCGTTAAACGAACGCAGACATTCCGGACAGCGCTGCCTTGGGCTCGTGGCGGGGCCTTTCTGTCACCTTGGTTTGACACGGAGCCGTGAAATGGCAAAGTCCTTGTGCTGATAAATGCTCTCTTTTGAAGGGTACTGGACCGGTGAAAGTGACTGGAAAAATCACTGGACTGGCCGATGGAGAGCACGGCTTCCACGTCCATGAGTTCGGGGACAACACCAATGGTAAGGCGTCCCTGCACAGGGGCTGCTCGTGGTGTCGCAGCAGCAGCTCGGCTCTCACGGCTGCAAATCTGTGTGAGGAAATCGTGACCACTGCCGAGGAACTGCTTCCTGGATAATAAATACTCTGAGCTGAGCGTGTTGAGGCTGGTGGTCAAGAGCTGCCATACCAAGCGCTCACCTGAGCGCTTGGATAACTCTGCGTTATGAAATAAGAAAGCTCCTGGCTGAGCCTGGCACTCGTAAGGCTCTGGCAGGTGATTTATCTGCAGGGGATTAGCAGGGCATGGCACGGGAGAGGAGCTGTTTGCTGTGGCTGGGAGCGCTGTGGGAGCAGCAGCTTTATCCTGGGATCCTGCTCTGACGCTCTGCTGTGTTCCAGGGTGCACCAGTGCTGGCCCCCACTTCAACCCGGAGAAGAAGAAGCACGGGGGTCCCAGCGATGCTGAGAGGTGAGTCCAGGGCATGGGCACTGCCAGAAAATCCCTGGGAATTCCTGCAGGCTTCCCGAGGTCACTTAGCCACTCTTTAGTAACTCCAGCAGTTTGTTTCTCTGAGAGTGTGGTGTGAAATACTCTCCTGGGGACATTTTCTGRATTTCTCATGGCTTGGGTGGAGGGGACAGCGAGGGCCTGCTGCTYSTGCTGGCTATCGGGATTTGAGTGGGATGAGACCTGGCTCCTCCCTGGGAGCAGCTCTCACGGCAGTTCCCTTGGGTGGGTGCCAGAGGAAGTGGTGTGGCCGTGCCTGCTGCGTTTGGGGAGCAGGGCTCAGGCAGCCTGGCCTTGCACAGGGATTGGGTTGGCCCTTGGAATGCTCCCGTAAATCCCACCTGAGCCACAGGCCGGGCAGAGCTGGATCCGAGCCAGCTYCTGCATGACACAGCATGAAAAGTGTGTCGGGGCCCTGGCAGCCTCTGCTCGGGGCTAAAGGTTGGGATTGCAGGGACACTGGGGCTTCTGCAGCCTTGGCACATCCTGCTCCTGCACTGGCTCTGGGCGGGGGGATTCCTAGGAGGGTGCAAGAAGTGGATCTTGCTTTTATCAGTGTAAGAAACAACYGGAGTGACGCTTCCTGGAAGCTTAAATCAAGGAGATTCCTCAGGGGAGAGCTGCCATTAACCCAGTTCTGTAGGACTKGGTTAAAAATAAGGAATTGGGCTGGCTGAGCTGGTCAGGGATGTGTCAGTATCYCAGGTTCTGAATCTGGACAGAGGAGCCTGACACAACAGGATCAGCTGCACTTTGAGGGAATGCAGTGCTTGGGGCAGGTGTGCAGGACACAGCACAGCAGCATGTCCAGAAGTCCTGTGACAATTGCACTGCTCCAGGCTCAGCTCTCCAGGGAAGCTTTAGCAGAGATGCAGCTCTGATAGAAGCTGTGTGGGAGAGCAGAGTGCCAAGTGATGGGGCAATGCCAAACTGGAATTATCATCCCTGGCACTGGCTGGGACTGAGCAGTTCCTGCACTGCCTTTGACCTGCTGCCTGACAAACAGCTTCTCCTAATCTCCTTAAACCAAAAGCCTGTGCAATAGCTGAGCTGTCCTGGACAGCAAAAGCTCTGAGAACAGTGGTGTTCCACCAGGTCTGCAGGAAAGGTTGTTCCACTGGATTTGGGAGCCTTTGTTGTGTTGTAACATAACTCCCAGCCTTGCCTTGGGAGAGCTTTGGGTGCAGGCCACTTTGAGAGATTGCTGTGTGTCTGTGCAGGCACGTGGGAGACCTGGGCAATGTGACTGCCAAGGGAGGCGTGGCCGAGGTGTGCATCGAGGATTCCGTCATTTCCCTCTCGGGACCACACTGCATCGTCGGCCGCACCATGGTGGTGAGTGGGGATCCCCAGAGCAGGGACAGGGCACTCACAGCCAGCCATCCATCCATCCATCCCTCTGTGCCTTGCTGTGGCACTTCCCTGCCAGCCTCCTGCAGATGTCCAGACTCTGCCCTTCCTGCTGTGGGTGCCTGAACTGCCCTTGGGCAGGTCCAGTGGGAAGTTTTCAGCATGGAGATGAGTTTGGCAGTGTGTAGCCGTTCTGGAGCTGCTGCTGCTGCCAGGAGCAGTGGTGACTGCACCAGTAAGGTCCCTTCAATTGTGCTGCAGGTGCACGAGAAGCGGGATGACCTGGGCAAAGGGGGCAATGACGAGAGCCTGCTGACTGGGAACGCGGGGCCCCGCCTGGCCTGCGGAGTGATCGGGATTGCCAAGTGCTAAGTGTGCTGCCTGCAGTGCTCCTCCTGCTGCTCCTGCCCCTCCTCCTGCAACTTCCAGATGTGTCATCAATCTCCTGCTCCTCTGCATCCCGAGCAGCACTCACACGCTGGAGACTGACCGAGTTTTGTATGATGTACATTCAATTAAAGTGTCCCTGATGGAATGGCTCTGTGGTCTCTGCTCACCTGCTGCTGCCACCATTCCGTGTCACGTCCCTGCTGTGAGGGAAGATGCGAGTCGTGCTCCTGTCCCAGCCTCCGGATGAGCTCTGGCAAAGAGCAGCAGCCCCTGGGTGTGTCAGGGCTTCCTCCTGGGGCAGGGGCAGCATTTGTAGGCTTCAAACTTGTGTAATAAATGTTCTGGGCAGATACACCCGGGGTCTGGCTGTCTGTGAACAGAATAAAAAAACCCAAAGGCCCAAACCTGCTCCTGCTGGGAAAGGGGGCCTGGGCTTCAGCAGGTGTGTGGTTAAATTCCATCCATCAAGAGGTTCCAGGCARAATCCCAGGAGTGCCCACTGTGTGCCAGTGCCAGCCTCCATYCTGTTCTGGTGTGTCCTTCTGAAACAGATTTCAGGCCCTCTCTTCATAGAGAAAATGAGTCATTTTAAGGAGGACTTGTATCAATGTTCTTTCTTCTGCCCTTCAGGATATTCATGGAAGGAGCAGGCTGCAGTTGTAGGTAACCCCACTCCACTGAGGCACAGGACTAAGGGAACTAGGTAGGAGAGCAGGAATRCTGTAAAAATACTTTGAACTTACGTTCCCTGTTGCTGCCAGAGCACTGTGTGAGTCTTCACCTCCCTGTGCCTCCTCCAGAGGGTTGCTGCTGCTGCTGCTGTGAGGGCTATGCACAGGCACTGCTGCAGAAGGTGTAAAGAGTTGTTCCACAGTTTTCCAGGCTCTGCTTTCAGATCCCTACTGAGGCAGAGAACAGGGGTGGGATTTGCATGAACAGAGCAGCCTTGTCTCTCATTGTCTCCMGCTCTCTAAGGAGGTGTTCTCAGTGAAACAAACCTTCCCTCTTTACAGAGCTGGGGCAGCTTTTTCCAAGGCTCAAACCTGGATTTGTGGGACAAGGGAATGTCCTGTGGGCCCAGCAGGAAACAACCAGTGAGGACACRAGTTTTAACACATGGAAGTTGAGGTCACTACAATCTGTAAACAGGTTCTTTCTCTCTTTATTCTGCTATTGCAGGAACATAAAAATAGATGTCATCTCCCCAGTCCAGAGCTCCACAGTGGCTCTCCCACCCTCTCCCTCCCCCAGAGACAATTCCCTCTGTCCTTTTTTACAGCAGGGCAGCTGTAAAAAAGGACTGATGTAAGGAAGCAGCTGCCCTTCCCTTGGGGCAAAATCCCCAGCTTTAAAGGTAGAACACACCTAGAGCAAGGAGAAAAAAAAACACTGAATATGCACAGGATTCACACACTGGTGCTGCTGGCGTTATGGGAGCTCTGAGCCACGTGGGGTGGGCAGAACTTCCCAAAGCATCCCTGCCCCAGGGATCAGCCACAAGAAACTGCACCTGCCCTTGGAACAGCTGCCAGGACAGGGAAGTGCTCTGGAGAGGAGGTGCCACAACACCCAGCAACACCAGGAACACCCTCTGTCCCCAGCCCAGGGGGGCACAACCTACCTCTGGCAGGGTGAGGAGGAGCAGCCCCGTGTCCATGGAGGAAGGGCCAGGTCCTTGTCCCAGCCCCGCCTGGAGAGCCAGGCTGCAATTCTGKTGCCTCCGAGGTCTCGCTCCCAACAAGTACAAAAGCTGCAGAGCTGCACTGTCCAGCCTGGCACACACTCTGTCACCTCAGAGCAGATGTCGGTGCCTGAAGGGGTCACTTCTTAAAAAAAGGCAAATTAATGGCAACAGGAACCACAGAACCAATTGAAGGGAGGGAGGGGAAAAAAAAATAAAGCAAAGAATGGACTGCATTGCAAACACTAAAACAGTTAACTCCGCAATTAACATCTTAAAACTAACTTTTACCCGGGGTGCTCAAGTAGCTCATTAAAATGCAGCAATCTAAAACTCCAGAGGACTGTTACAAATAAAAATTCATTTCTGTGAATCGCTACACAAACAGATGGATTTCCTTTAACAAACAGAACCAAACCAGTCTAATTTAGACTGCAGTACAGCATTAACAGTTCCAACTTTAGGCTGCTGAACACTCCTTTTCCACTTCAGTGCAGCGTAGGAAGAATAGCACACGTTAAAAGTTTGTTACGAAAATAGAGTTTATTAAAAACACATCCCTATTGTTTTGAGGAGCTTTCACCGTTACCTTTTCTTAAATTAAAAAAAAAATAGAAAGCACTTCTACTTCTGATTCGTAAACTTTTTAAAGTCAAAACTTTAAAAAAGTTACAGCAAAAACGGGTAATATTTTAATCATCTCTTCAGTATTTTATGTTATGTTGTGGCTATTTTAAATAGAAGGGAAGCAATCAAATTGCTCACGGTGCCCCGCCTCGGGGGCGCAGGGGCGGAAGCGGATTTACAGCACTGTACAACCAACGCTCGGCAATCCGGGCCGGCCGCAGCCCTAGCGCGGCGCCTCGGCCGCCGAGCCCGTGTCCTTGTCCGCCTGTTCCAGGGATGAGGTAGCCTCGGGCGCTGACTCCGGCGCGGCGSTGGCGCCCGCGGGTTCGGCGTCTCCCGCAGCCAGTTCTGAAACAAGTTCCGCGCCCTCCGTTTTGCCGCCGTGCGACTCGTGGTTTTTGTCGCCCTCCGCCCTGTCTGTCACCTCCGGCTTCTCCTTGCCGCGGCTCTCCTCCTTGTCTCTACGAGACTCCCGATCCCTGGAATCCCTCTCCCTGTCTCGGTGGCCGCTGGAGCGCCTGTTCCTGTCCTCCGAGTCCCTGTGCCGGTCGCGCTCGGGGCTGCGGCGTCCCCAGTCTCGCCTGTCGCGCCCGCCCGGCCGCTCGTGCTCCCGCTCGTCGCGGCCGCCGTAGCGCTCCCGCTCGTTGTCCGCCCGGTTCCCGAAGGATCTCCTCCCGAACCGCTCCTGCTCTCTGGTGCCCGTGAACTGCCTGTCGTTCCTGAACTGCCGCCCGTCCCTGTTCTCCTCGCCGCCGCCGCCCTGGCCGCCCGCGGGCCGCACGAAGTGGCCGGGCGGAGGGAAGGGCGCTTTCATTCCGTGCGGGGGAGGCATGCCGAAGCCGCCGGGGCCCGGCGGGGGCCCCCTGTGCATCATGTGCGGCGGCATGTGGCGCGGCGGCAGCATGGGGAAGCGCGGCAGCGGCGGCGGCGGCGGCATCCCCGGCGGGCGCTGCAGCGGGATCAGCCCGGGCCGGGCGCCCAGCAGCCCCGTGGACGGAGTCTGCAGCCCCACCACGGGCGCGGGCGGCGGCGGCGCCACGCCCTGGGTGCCTGCAAGGAACACAAGGGACAGTCAGAGCCGGCACGAGGGACGCGGAGCGCTTCCCGAACCTCAAACCCAATAATCCGCGGTCATCCGCGAAAGGAGCGCGCCCAGACCTGGAGCGGAGCTTCCTGGGCTCGGCATGCTGCTGCCTCAAAGGACCGTGCCCAGGGCAGCAGCTAACCCCTGATCCCAAAGGCTTCCGTTGGAGAGCCTTGCCCTGTGCAGGACAGGCTCCCCCTGATCCCAAAGGTTCCTTTTGAGAGCCTTGCCCCTGCTGCAGAACAGCTCCCCTGACTCCCAAAGATTCCCGGTTGGGGAGAGCCTTGACCTGTGCCCAGGAAACAGCTCCTCCTTGATCCAAAGGCTTCCCTGGGTATCTACCCTGTGCAGGAAATCATCTCGTGATCTCTCTATGGCTTTCTGCTTCCCCAAGCCGACTGCAGCCAAGCCCCATCCTGCGTGCTTTGCTTCCAGGTGAAGATTACCTCACCCCTCCAGTGGGATTCAACATTTTCCCTCTTGCCATCAAGGAACAAGTGGCGAGGCGTGAAGCGCACTCGCGCTACAGCTGCACAGCACCAGAAACAGGCAGAGAGGAAGCTGGAATACAGCTGGAGCACAGTCTCTCTATCTATCCTCTCTATATAATAATATATAACAACAAAGATTCATAGTAGAATAAACCTAGCAATTGAAACACAGAATTGCAACAAGGTCATTCCTGCTTTTTTTTATAATAGTGTTGTCCCATATGCATAGTCCTCTATATATATCGAACTATTTTCCGTTTTTTATCTCTTTACGGCTGGCAAAACTCTCGTGCCAAATGTTGTTCTGGATCACATAAAGCTCAAGCCCACAGTCCTGGACATCACACAAGGAGCCCAGAAAGAAGGATTCTGAGGCATTCTAGAAGAACTCCTGAGTTCCAGCTGAGGCCTTCCCACCACCCGCAGGGCAGTGGGCTCCTCTCCCTCTCTACACTTAGAACACTGTCTCGGTTCAGAGCCCTCACACTGCTCCCATCTCTCCTGCTCACTCAGCACCTCCTCCTAGGAACAACAGCCCTGCCTGGCTATATAGATGATATGCTTAACGTGGAGTTGCTGCTGGAATTAGTGATGTCAGCAGTGAAAACTGCACTTGGGAGCACCCACACGAGCAGCTCCCCTTCAGCTGCCATGGTGTTCATCCCTCCCCTGCCCAGCTTTGGCACCTGTCCTCAGACAGAGCTCAGCCTGCTGTGCTGCCCTCTCACCACACCACTGACTTATAGGGATGTCTCTGACACAAACCTTTTCACCTGAGTGCACTTTACATTCATATTGGAAGGAAGYTGGATTTTGCCAGTGAGAAGACTCATGTGACATCTTCCAGTCCATGATATCCTCTCTCCTTCCCCTGCAAGCAGTCAGACACAGCTCCCACTCTTGGAGAGAAATGGTCCAGTGCTGAATCCGTGCTTCTCTGAGCTTTATGTGAGTCCACGAACCCAAGCCCAGCACAGATTTAGCACAGCCAAAGGATAAAAGACAAGAAGCGCTCTTCCCCACGTGGGTGCAGATATCCCTTTATTGGCTTGCTACAGGACACCTCTGTGAGGGAGCACCACCCAGGCAGGAGAGAGGCTGAACCTTCACCTGCGGTGGGTTTTATACCCCAGGAGAGGGAGCGGGGAAAGAGGACCGCGGCCAATGGGATGCCATTGGGGAGGGSCGAGGGGAGGGGTCCCCTGGGCCAGACCACCAGGTGTGTAGAATGGAGTGCCTGGGAAGAAACATGTGATAGGAAGGGGGAATACACCATCCACATGACCTGATGTACCAAGTAAAATTTTCCCATCACCAATGCAAAGACAACTAAATAAACTATTTAGTGCAATACAACAGGCCAKTACCAACAGGATTTTTTTCTGCATTTTTCCCTTTCTCTGAAATGTAGAGCCTTCTCCCCTCCTGTAACCAATAACCAGGTCTGTAACCACCCAGTTTAAACTCCTCCTGTGACAGAACTGCAGATCTGACACAACAGAYTCAYAGYTAATGATGTCTCCCAGGAATTCTGAGATTTGGGGATATTCTTGTTGGTAAAAACATCTTCTAATCTTCCTCGGAAGATTAAAACAAGGCAGAATAGAGTAACTGAGAACTAAAGAGCTGAAGTTAAGCCCGTGCTTCTGCTTAGAAGCAGCAGAGCAGATGTAGGTTACAAGAGCATGAACATGAGGTGAGGGAGGGAAGTTTCACATTTAATAAGTCATTAAATTTCCCAACCTTATTTCTACACAAACTGCAGCATGAAGCAACRTAATTGTACCTGGAACTCCTTCATTCTGAACTGCACTGGCTGGAGAGCTGCACACTTTTTATTYTAAATTTATTTTAAATATCAACCCCCTTCAGTGCTGAGGCTAAAGCAACTGGCAACYGTAGAACTACTGGAGTTTCCTCACTCTCCTGACAAATCAGGCACCARCTAAAAACCTAAAGAGCTGTCCAGAAACACAYCCCAGTTTACTGAAAATGCTCAGGGAAATTCATGCTACAGACACACACACCATGTCTGGGGCAAGTTAAAGTCCTCTTTTGGTTTAGGAAGTACCTGACATTCAAGCCATTTCCTGAGCTGGGTATGAACTCCCTGAGCTCAGAGAGAAACCCTGAGGTGATTTCCTGACCCAGCTTGTCCTGCTGGAGCCAGTTCCCTCACACCTGACACCTGCTGCTCTGTCCCARTGTGCAAAACCACACCTTGCCTTCACAACAGATTTTATTGGTTTTGGAGGAGCAACCATCACACACCAAAGCATCCCAAGTTTCCTCACCTGACTCCTACAACACAGCCCAAAGTGCTCAGGCTGGCCTGAAAGATCTTCTGCCCAGGGAGGGCACAGGAGCCATCCTTACTGCTTTGATAAATTAGGGATGAAGCCAGATTTCCATGTCACTGTGATCCAGACCTGACCATCTGTCCCAGCTGGACAAAGCCTACATTCCCTTGGGATAATTCCCATGTCACCAGTGCTGACACAGCTGATTAACTCTTACACAAACTCTGCTCACTAAGTGGTTCCAGTAACTTGAACCCAACCCCTTGAATCACTTCCCAGCACGTGGAGCTCTGTGGGGTCTGTCTGTCCCAGCACACAAACCTCATGGAAGCACATGGAACAAGCCAAAAGCTCATGGATGCAGCACAACAGCAGCAGGGCTTCACTCKGCTCTGAAGCTGCTGTTCTCCAACATTCTGCATGCTCTCCAGTGGGGAATGTGGCATCCTACAGCTAGAGCATTAAACACTGCCAGGGAATTCTTGAGAGGGAGACCATGTTGTCAGTCTGGTGGGTTTTTGCTGGAGTTTGCTACAGAACCATTCAGAGCCTCATACATTCCCCAGTCCAGGAATATGAAGTGCAGGTTATGTTGTCAAAGATAGTGAAACTCCAAAACTCTGTGCTACCTTTACAGAAAGTGTCATTCAGCAGGAAGGTGTGAATTTCTGAAATTCCTAACAAAATTCCCTGACTCCATGGTGTCACCACAGAGTTTCTTAAGCTGTTCTCTGTTTTGAAAAGGTCTTCTGTCAASTTTTCAACATGAAAGATTCATAAATCATTAGTCATGGATGGAAAAGTTAGCCCTCACATCCRATAGAGCAGTGAGCTCTCAGGGAGACAAAKCTGATTTTCTTCAGTGATCACTGAAAATTCTGGGCAGAAACCCACTAACACAAAATTAGCTTTTTCATTCATTTCCTAGGCTCTCATGTAGAGRCCTAAAATCCCATAAATGCAGTAATCTCACTAAAATTTGCACATAACAAGTCTCTTGAGTAAATTCTTCACACTGGCCCATCCAAAGCCATCATAAAATAAACATTTAGCAGAGTTCTGTAAAAGCTCACACTCCCTTTCAAAACCTGACCAAGTTTGYATCATATTAGGAAAAGTAATTTATGCAACATAGTCCCATTACCCTGGGTTTGCCAGTCAGAAAAACATTTGGTAATATTTAAATAATATCTTCTTACAAAGGTTTCAAAATCTGTCCTACTGCAGGGCTGCATRAAAGCTTTTGGTTTTCTGTTCTGTTACAAWAATTTATTCCATACATAACAAGAATGCATCCCATCCTCAGAGATTTCAAAAACACACTAAAAATAGTTTCCCTGCATGTTAATTTTGTATATCTAATAGCTCAGTCTAAAACCTGGTTCCTGTGTCATACAGATGCCATAAGTTCGTTTTCCAGACTGTATGTTTTGTTAAAAGTGGAGAGCATTTGAATTTGTAACTTACACATCATAGCTTTGCTTCTTCAGAAAACAGATCTTCAGTAGTAAAAAATATTGACTGTTTCTTCTGTGCAAAACTAASCCTTTAAAATTGATTTCAAAGCCAACAGTAGGACAAGAAATTTCAACAAGTTGAGAAGTATGTGCTTCTCTTTCCCCTGGACTGTGAGTCAGCAGCCAAACCAAAATGGTATGTAAAATGTAGGGAACAATGAAGTGCAGAACTTACCCAGGAGGGCACTTACCAAGGAGTGGAACCGCCTGGGTGACAGGAGCAGGGACGTTGGTAGGTGCTACAGGAGGTGGAACAGTGCCATAGATTTTGGAAGTGTCAGTACTTTCAGCATTCCCTCTGCCTCCAGAAACTACTGTTGGGATGGGATTTCCTACAGAYGACTCCTTTGTAGTGTCCTCATTCCCACCAGTGGCTGTAGCTGAGGAACAAGGCAAGGACACATTGAGCACCAGGCAGCAATTCCTGCAGGCTCCCTGCCTTCCCCAGGGCGCAGCACTTACAGTTTGGGATGTTCACTGCCGGAGTGTGCGGGACAGAGACCGGAGGAGTTATGGGAGGTGGCGGCCCGGGAGGAAGGAATCCTACAAGAAGCACAGCAGAGAGAGCCCTGAGTGCCCCCCTGGCACAGCCCAGTGCAGCTCTGGCCCAGCAGGGCCCGGGCTGGCCCACCCCACAAACCTGGAGGTAAATGCAGCGGGTTGAAGCCCGGCCGGAGGAACGGAGGCGGCGGCGGCGGTGGCACCCCGGGGGCAAATCCAGGAGGGGGAATTCCTAAAGGTGCTGTGAAAGCTGGGGGCTGGAGTGCACCAACCACGGGAGGCCCTGATGGATGGGGGGGAACCTGGGAAAAGGAAAGGGAAAGATGGGTTAGCCCAAGAGTGCCCCAATGACTCTGTGTCCTGCTGGGGATCTCTGTCCTTGTCCAGCTCCACYAGGACATCTCAGCGACCTCAAACTCCTCTGCAACAAGGGGGCACTTGCACACAAGATGCAGGAGCACTCCAGAACTCCCATCACTGAAAATACCAACACCAGCCCTGTCTGCCTTTGTAATTAGAGRAGAATTTTCCTCTGTGCTAATGCATGTTGGTAACTCACCTGCACATTCCCCTCACAMAGTGCCTGGGATTCATGGGACCTACCATGATGGATTTCCAGACAGGATCCACTGGAATGCTCACAACTTCAGGGCARCTAAAAACCTCTGCTTGTCTCTTTCTCACTACCTGAGTTTGCACATTAGAGTGACTGGTGTTTCCTTTTCCTTTATTTCTGCTTTACATCAAACTTGGAATTTAAATTAGCTCCAATTTAAGGGATTCTACTATTTTAACACTGACAARAAACTACTGATATAAAAGTAGTGGAGTATCTGCCAATAAGAAAAGCTTTTAGAAGGACATTAATTAATAAAACAACAAAAAAAAGCCAATCACAAAACCTGAAGATGCAATTCAGCCCTTCTATAACAAAGATTCTACTGCAGTAATTTCTCTGTGACTGAGAGAACAGAGTTCCCATTCATGGCATCCCCTCCCTCCCTGAATTATTATTTAAAGTGAGTTTTTGATGGTTTCTGTGGAACAACTCTCACCTGTGGAGGAGGTACTGTTATTGGTGCAGGCATGGGAACAGGAATTGGGACAGGTAAAGCTTTGGGAATAGGTGACACTGGTTCATTGTGTGCAGCTTCTGCRCCTCCATTCTGAGCCACTTCGTTTTCAGACTTCTTAGGAATTCCCTTCCACTCTGTCCAAAACAAAATCCCAACAGACACAGGTMAGACAAGCAGTGCCATGTGAAACATGCTTAGTCATGTTTACAAAAATGGCCTAATTGAAAATACTCAGGTAATAAGCAGCACAGAGCTAAGCATTTATATTATTTCTGACAATAAAAATTCCAAATTCATTTAAACACAGCAAATAAACCTGTTCCTTTCAGTAGTCATTTAACAATCCCTTGCACTGACAGTGTTCAAACACACACAGGATTCTGTTACATTATCTGTGACAAAAACTCTAAGGCTCTTTGGGACAAGCTTTCAACAGGTTCATTCTATTGCTCTCAGGCAAGAAGGCAGCAGCTTTGCCACTAATTTGAGAACTCATTTCTAAAAAACCCGACATCTTMAAGTCTCAAACAAGAAAAGGAGAATACAACTCTAAAGAATTGCAGCAAAAKAACAAATATGTCAAATATAGCTTTAAACCTAATTTATGGAAGAAATAGCTCCTATTGTCTGTCAGAACTTCCTGGGAAAAGCCAGCTAAGCACACAGAGGGATCAGTGAGGGGGCACTTTGGGAAAGAGAAAAGCACTGAGAGGACTGGAACACACTGACGTTATGCTCATGATTCATTACATTTTTGTTTAAAACACACAGCTGATTTTTGTGTGTTCAGCATGAAGAGATGCTACAATTAGAGCACATAATCACCAGCTCATTCCTGTCTCTTATACACATCTATTTGTGTATAAGAGACAGTTTTTGTGTGTTCAGCATGAAGAGATGCTACAATTAGAGCACATAATCACCAGCTCATTGGGCAAACTGGACAGAACAGCCAAAGACTGAAATAAAGGTTCAAAACAAAACATGCAGTAACACTGTACCTGGACTAAGGGTCTCGTTGTCCAGCATTCCTCCTTCACAGAAACTTTCCAGATCTTCAGGTTTGACTTTGTCCCATGGTATGTAAGTCACACCCAGTTCTACATCCCAATACTGCTTATAGTCTGGCTTTATTCCTTTATTCAGAGCCCAGGCAATCTTGGRTGGGGGGAAATACAAGTGGTCAGCAAAATGTTTCCATTTTCATGGATTTAGCATTTCATTCTCACAAAACAGTATTTGAGGGTAAAAAGTAAAAAGCATAAGTGAAACAGCTACRAAATTCTGAAGAAAGTATTTTTTWAAGCAGACTTGGTTCCTATTTCTTGGCTTGACTCTTGCACACCATTTGTAAAAATGTATAAAGCCAGCTTCTYYTGATGATCCMCAGCCACCAAGATTAATTCCATTTCCCTTTGGAGGACAKTGTCACACTAATKTGACATTCTACAGCAGGAAGAACTTCACTAATTGATGCATATTTCCTTATTTATGAGTACTCTTTGTAGGATTATCATATGTAATGAAACTCTGTCAGGAGACAAGTAACAGGCAACAAGAAACACACAGTGCCAGTCCCCTGTAATGAGCAAAAGGGCACCCCTTCTATTGATTAAACAGATAATTATTGGCAATCTTTCAAGGGAACTGATACAAGGTTCCACTAATCCCACGACAGACCAGGAACAAAAATTCTCAAAAACCAGTTCAATGATGTATTTTTTCAGGATTTTACAGAATACCATCTGCAGAACTCATATGAGTCTGAAATAGCCCAAAGCCCAGCAGAGATGAGACAGGATGACAATAATTGTAACAGCTTTGGAAAGCCTGATGTTTTCAAGCAGTACCTTGATGGATTTCTGGTTGACTTTGAAGTTGCCTCGGCTCAGTTTCTGGAGGGCTCTGTTGGCATCTTGTCTGTGCACCATGACAATGTAGGCACATCCTCTGGGCGGTATCATCTGTGTGGGGTTTGAGGGGAAAAGTTCATTTGGCAGGTAACAAACAGTGAACAACACACAAACGCTCAGTTACAGCAAGCTGGGACATCAGGGGGTGCTCCAAAGGGGCTGTGCAAGTATGGAAGGACATGTTGGTGTAAGAGGCTAAGAAAGCCAGTATCTTCTGGAAATTCACATTCCTAGTGAACTGAAACTTCTACAACTTCTGAAAACCTYCAAAACTCTAAAGTACAGCTGACTTTTGCATATTTAATCCTTTTAAATTGCTAAACRATAGCGTTCATGTAAATTGTAACATCTGGCAATTAGTTACTTTGTTGGAATGCACAACAGTGTCTCCCTTCACTCTGCCAGCTGCACCTCCACATTCAGTTCTAGCTGCAGATTTGGAATAATTTTTATTTGYAATGAATTTGAGGAAAAAACTCTTATGCTCTCTTACAAAATTTGGGAATAGGAAGAAAATTAGTCACTTATTTTTGTTTGTTTGAATGAATGAAATTTTTGAAGTTACTGGAACAGCTATAATTTATACATAAAATATCCTTAAATACAGCAAAATAAAACAATAGTTCTCTTTGTTTATGGCTAAAATGACAGAAAAACAACAAGAACACCAGCTGAGAGTCCATGCTCCTATAAYCAAATCATCAAATAAAATGAAGCAGCCAAGGAACTAAGAAGCATGGGATGTAATTCTGCAGCCATCATCCTGCAGAGAAAGCAGGATTTTAATGAAAATGGGGTAATCTTCTGCATTTTTATACTGCAGGAAACCAAAGCAGCTCCCTTCTTGTTTGTGTACAAGTCAGTCACATGATGTGAGTGCCCACACCAAAAACACAACACATGGGAAATGAGAGGCCAGCTCTTTGGAATGTCTCAGAAATGACTCTGCCTCAGAGCAGCCTGGAGAGATGTTGTGCACCCAAACACATCAAAGCAGCTTACACGAGCAGCCTGGAGAGATGTTGTGCACCCAAACACATCAAAGCAGCTTACACTGCACCCCTTCTACTCACRTTGATGGACTCAATGGGGCCAAACTCCTCCAAGAGACTTCCCACATCCTGCTGAGTTGTCCTTTTGTCCAGCTGTCCTACCCAGAGTGTGGTACTGCAAACTACAACCAAGAGTTAGCACAGGTGGTCAGAGCTCCTTACAGCACAGATAACCAACACCTATCCCATGCTGAATCCAGGGTAATAACCAGGAAAGGAGCTCAAGGTATCCCCCAGGCTGCAGATTACTGCAGCAACACTCCACACTCATCCAGGTTTTCCACCTGAGAGAAACTGCAAACTTTGACAGCCAATCTGACAGAACCTGGGAAAGGTGTTGGCAGCAGCACATCTCACAGCACTKCCAGGGAGCTTCCAGTGAGCAGCTACCAGGGCTCTGCAGGCTTTACACYCCTGGGACCATCACTCACCAGGTCTTGGCTCTTGAAACACCTCAGGGTTTTGTCTCTTATATGAGAAAGAACGTTTTTATTTTACTTGATGAGAAGATTCCACACTCCCAAGGAATATTCAGAATACAACTACTATGTTTGGTCTATAAATGCTGTCAAAGCCAGGATTGTATCAGAAATTTTAACATCAGCCTGTGTGCTTTCCAGGTCAAACCTCCCCTTCAGGTTGGAGAGATACACAGGACTGAATACTTAGAAAAACTGTAATAATTTACAATTAACTCAAATCCATTTTGTTAATTTGTCACCTCGGACAAATCTGATTTACCCTCTAYGTCTCGAAGGAAGGAAAAGAAAAACATGGGGTTTCAGCTTTTTCATATTTTACAGCCAAAATATTTCAAACTYGGAGATACTCCAGAAATGCTAAATATGACTAAAGAAGCACTGGGAAGTGTGGTGAGATTCCTACCAGGAATCACAAGGCAGTTAATTTCTGTTCTGTTGGGATGAGCCCCAGAAACCACAAGAAGCAGCATTAACCCCAAGGAGCACAGTGAGAACACCGGGCACTACGGGAGGGTGCAGAGCAACCCAGAGAAGCAGGAAGAGAGGAGACTCACCACTGACAGTCTCTGCCTTGATCTGGGGCAGCCCCTTGGAGCGGCGCTCCTTCTCCCGCTCGCGCTCGCGCCGCTCCTGCGAGCGGGACTTGGGCGAGCGCCGGCGCCGGTCACGGGAGCGCGAGCGGGAGCGCCGGTGCCGCGAGCGCCGCGAGCGCGAGCCCGACCGCGAGCGTCTCCTCTTGGGGGACCTGTGGGAACCAGAGCCACCCTGCTCAGAGCCTGACACACAGCCTCACTCATACAACACCCCAAGGGCTCCCTCAGGAAGGGAACACATCGATCCAAGCTCGTTCACACAAAAAATGTCTCGTCGTGTACTAATTTTGTCTTGAAGTCGACCATCGAAACTGCGTCCACTTCAACACAGGGAAAGTTACACCTGCATCAAYGAGGCAAATGTTCACTGCTTTTACAAAGAAATGGCTAAAAATGATTATAAATAAATTCTGCTRCTGAAATTGTATTTTGCATCGTGTTCAAGTTCTAAACCACTCCAGGTGTGGAAGACCTTCAGAGAAATCATGCGGAGCAATTGCATCTTGGTGAACAAGATGACTTCTTGCAACCAAACAGAGTGGAGCCAGACCTGCTCGGTCAGCTGGGATGTGACACACTGGCTCAGTGACACACAAAGTCACAGATCACAAAGGTTTTCATAAAAAAAGTGTTTTAGAGCACAGGCAAATAACCTATGACATTCTGCCTCCCTAAAATTGACTCTGGACTGAAAGGCATGGAAGTTGCTCTCTCCTAGTGAGAGAGAACTRCACAGATAACATATTTTCCCTAGAAGGGAGATGACTTTAAAGGTTCATATATCTTAGAGTTGTTAATCTGCTTTTCATTCCTGCACTCAAAGAACTTCCACTCATTTACCTTGATGCAGATCTMGATCTTGATTTCCTACTGTCAGAAACATGCCGCTTTCCCTCCTGAATGGGTGGCTGTTCCACTTCCATATCCTAAAACATGAAATTGACAGGTGTTAGGGGTGAGCAGGACAAGCATTCTATTTCTTTTTATGCTCAGACTAAATTAACAGCGCTGAAAGTATATTGAATATTCAAATGTGTGAAATTAAAGAGTAATGTGACTCAAAAGCTTCACCTTGTGTTCACTAGCAGGGAGAGGGTCCAGTATTGCATGTACTTAACACAGACACTGAAAAGGCACCATAGAAATAATTCACACAATTCCCATTTTCAATTTGCAAATTATTGGTTTCCACATTTCAGCCCATTTCAGCAACACCTGCATCTCCACAGAATATGATTTTATTCCTTAAAATCAGTCARTGGATCATGCTCCACCATCAAAATCCCAGGCAAAGTGAGATCTGCTGCAACTTTTCTCCCAGATATTATAAGAAACTACTTTAAGCCTGAATTATGCTGGAGACAGAAAGGGCTAAGTCCTGGAGCTCTCCAATTGTCTCCCAGCAGAGCAGAGACAACTGGATGTCAAGGACAAGGATGTCTCCTCTCATAGCCAGCTGTGTCCTGGTCATGCTGACATTTSTGCTCCAGGACAATCCACACACCTTTGGGAAAGGCATGTATGAGAGCATCTGAGTCGGTCTGCTCACTGCAAGGGCTGCTCACCTGCTGGTGGGGTTTCTGCAGGTGTGGCTCAGCCTGGACTGGGAAGGGAGACTGGAAAGTTGGCTGCACTGGCGCTGCTGGAGGCATCACTGGYTGAGCCATGGGTGGGAACTGGGGGGTAGGCAGGAGACCAAAGCCTGGCATTTGCCCATTCGGAGGAAGGGGCACCTTGGGAGAAGAAAAAACACAGAATTCCAGCTAGGAGAAGGAATTACATTTGCTTTCCCAGAAGGCTCAAGTAAAGTTTTATGTCAGCTCAAAAAATCACAACAAAAWATGGGGGAAAGATGAAGCACCAAGCATTTGGGTGTAGAAGTAACAATCTTGTCCTTCAAAGCCTGGCTAGGACAGACACCAAAAATATGTTTCTCTGGGAAGATGGAAGGCTAAGCCACATTCACTCTTCACCAGCAGGAAATTCACTTCCTGCTGCACSAAAGAAAACAGCAAAGGATGTAAAGCACAACAGGAGGACAAGGTAAAGCCTGGGGTTACCTGGTGCCGCATYGGATCCTGCTGCATTCCCATCATCCGCTGCTGAAAAGGATCCATGTTTGGGAGCTGAGGAAACACTGGCTGTTGCATGCCTTCTCCTGGAAACCCACTAAAACCAGGAATATTTTGGTGAGACAAGTCASTAGATGCACAGATTTGTCTTTATTTTACAGATTTCTATGCACATTTACACATTCTGGCTGTTATTTTAGACAGAACAATTATCTTTGCTATGATCCTGTTTCCAACAAAAAAAGAAAAGGAAGAAAGAGTGGCTTCCTGATCTCTTCTCCACTCTAAGAGCAGTCCTTTCACATTTAAAGAAATGCTACACAAAGGTTAGAGCCTCTCTCRCCCCTGTACTTCTATGAGCTTGGTGAAGATCTCAGCCTGCAGAAACATTTCAGGAAGGTTTTCTGCCTTAGGCTCATTCTCCTCCTTTGCAGCTCCTCTTTTGGGAACAAAAGAAGCAATGCTTTTCCCCTCAAGAAGAAACTGGCTGTACTTTTGCTGTAAGGAAACACTTAGGTTTGGGAGGAAATAGGGCAGAGCAGAAGGGGGTGGGTATCACATGAGGATTATTAAAGTGATGCCCATCACTTCCTGATTCAACACACAGAATGGACAGTGCTCAGGGAATTCTGGAGATCTGTGCAGGTAACARGACCTGCTTGCAGGATGCAGCCTGTGCAAGAAACTCAGCAGGATTTCAGGGGGAGAAAGGAATTTGATGGTGATGGGAAATGGAACTTTGCAGCATCTGAAGACAATTCTGAGAAGATTCTGGACAGATCAGTATTTTACAGAGAGAATTACTGAGCTTGCATGCCCCAGACTGGGAGCACTGGGATGCCACCCTCAGGAACACCCTGCACAGCTGTGAGGCCCTGAAGCACCACCTACAGAACATAAACATGCCCACAAGCCTCCAGCTGGGCAGACACCAGCAGTGCCTATGACCTACCTCATCCTTCTGCACTCCAGAGCTCCATCTGCATTCTAAAGCAAATACCATCCATTTCCTTCAGAGACCCTTAATGAGCTACTACTGGTGGACATGAAGTGCTCCAGGTGAGAGACACAGTCAGAAAGCTGATGACAGAGTTAGTGGTTCTGGTTTTGAGAGCAGGCTTTAGATGCAGATACAGAGAGTAAGACATGGGGCCACGCACTGAAGCAGGGAAAAAAGAAATATGAACTAACCCCGGCATTGAGCACCATCCAGCCTGTGCACTGAATGAGAGAGAGGTCCTGTGGAAAAAACTGGGATGTGGTCATGTCATTCCAGACTTTATCATAATGCACAGCAAAAGGGAAACAGGAGCCTGAGCTCGCTTGTGTGGGGACRGAATGTTTGCCAACATAAAATTGTAAAGCCAATTTTCATTTCYTGAATACTATAAACTATCACAACGTTTGGAAGAGCAGCTTTTCCCCAGGCARTAAAGCAGTCCAGCTGATCCAGCGATGCCCTGACACCCTCAGATGTACYGTAAAAACATGGAACTCATCCTGCAACCAAAACTGAGCTTTCCTCTACAGAACACAGTCCTCCACCAATGAGGCAACACCAGATCACCAAAGTAACAGGACACRAAAATCTCCCCACCAAAACCTGTTAACAGTGTTTTAAATTTAGACTGTAGAAGTTAAACACTGAACTAACTTGGAATTTTAATCCACTTGCTAACCTAAAAGTGTTTTAGGACAAAGATTTCTTAGTTTTGTTATGACACAGAACTTACAAAGCTGGCTGAGACACTGCAGGGGAAGGAGCTGAATCTTCTTTCTTTGAATCTTCCACAGCTTCTGGTTCATCATCATAGTCAAACCGATCYAGCAGCTTCTGAAAGACACCACATCAGCACAACTATTTTTTCCRTATCTTACCCAACTGGCAGCCAAAATATCTTTATTATCACATTCTTACAACAAATGTAAGCTCTGAAACGAAAGACAAGGCTAGAATTGGGGAAAACCAGAAATCTATATTCCAATATCAAATAAAAACTGTCCAAAACCAGATTTCTCCAGCTTCAGAAAATGCAAACCAAGACTTACTTTGTCAAATGATGTTTTCTGCTCAGGTGCTGTGAAAGCAGCTTTCTGCTCTGGGGCCTGTGCTGCTGTGGTTTTCAGCTGAGCAGTAATAGCTTGAACCTGAGCCATCACAGTGTTGTCTATGACCGGTGACTGGGGCTTCTGAGGCTGTTGGAAGGTCTGCAGGATTTGCTGGAGCTACAGAAACGTGAGACAGTATGAAGTGAACATCCTCATATAAACACCAAATATGAAAGAGTTGAAAGTATATAAATTTTGACATTTGAAAGAGTTGAAAGAGCTTGTTTTTGAAGTTGAAAGAGTTGTAGGATATAAATTTTATGTMAATACAGATTATGGCAGGGGATGAACACAGCAACAGCCTGACTGAACTGTGGAGCATTTACAGCAAGATCACAAGTCCCTTTTTAAATACTTTGGTGGCAGAATTCAGTASATCCCAACATTGCAGTGTTCAGGCCCTTCAACAGAGCAAACATTTAAATGGACTGAACAATAAAATTCCTCATTTTCTTTGAGATATTCCACCTGCTCCAGAAACCCTGTTACAGCATCAACTCATAACTAATTACTTAGGGACATAAAACTGAGTATCATCAAATGTCACAACTATTGGATAGAAGAATTTAAATACTCCATCCCACCGAAGACCTTTGGGAAGCTCTTTTGCTTCAAACCCAGGCTGTCAATGCCACCATTTCCCCTTCATTTCAGGCAGGAACTGAAGGGGACCAGTGAGCAGGTTACCTGTTGTCCTTGTGTTGTCTGGAACAGCTGGGCTACAGCTGCAAAGGCATCGGAGCTGGGCAGCTGTGGCACGGCGGGCACCGAGTTCGCGGTCACTTGCGGCGGCTCYGAGGGAACCTTGGCCGGAGGGGGCGGCGAGCCTGGGGGTGTCCAGGAACACAGGAAGGGCTGTGAGACTCCACAAGGTCCCTCTTGCTCCCCACAACAAGTGGCTGCTGCCTGCACCCCCCTATTTATCCCAAAAGGGCCTATTTGCAGCACCCCAGCTGCATTTTCTGTTCCTTCCGCCATGAACTGCTCYGCTCACTGCTCACACCCGCACCTGGCATGCACTGAGACAGAAAAGCTGCTCCCACTSGGAATTTCAGCTCCCAGCTCTGTGTCTGTAGCTGTGCAGGTTTAGGAAAGCTCTCACCACTCAAACAACATTAGGCAGTGAGCTTCAATACCCTGAAAGTGGTGGCTCTGCTTCCACAGGCCTGGGCTCATCCTTTTGGATCAACCATCTCATGGCTCACTGGAAGAGCAGCTGAGTTTCTCTCAGCATTTTCCACCAGTAACTGAACTTTTGCAGACAAGTCTGGCAATAATTAAAGGTTTTTAAGGATTAMTGCAGAGACAGTTTTCTTTGATAAAGTTTGTTCACATGTCCCTTTTGCATGTGCACATGCCACACCAGCAGCTGATGGATAAATCCTCCCACCAGGAAAATGATATTTACTCATTTTTCCAGGAAAAGACTCCCACTTCCACWAAGCTTTGCTGAAACTGAGATCACAATTTAAGACATTGTATTAGTGTTCCCATTCTCTCTGCCTTACATTACAACACCTTTTTTAATAAACATATTGCCTGTACCAAGTAAATTAGCAATAAGCCCACCAATTCCTACATACTGTGAGTAACTACTGGTCACCAGATCTGTTTTAACAGACATAATAAAGCTGTAYAAGGAGTGAGTTGAAAAAAACTCCACAGACAGAAATATTTAGTTTGAAACACTAAGCAAACATGTTTGCCTTGCAATAGCAACTCCTTTAAAGCCCTTCCTCTGTTTGCACTTCAAATAACTCCAGTGTTGACAGGCAGCAAGCACAGGCAAATGTGTTGAATAATACTTTCCCAGAAGTGAAATGCAACATARAAACAAAGCAAAAAGGTATATGTTGTTTTTAAATATAAAGTAACTCCCCAATTATTTCCTGAATACATTCAGCAGGATATTTGCTTGCTCAAGGGAGAAAATCTGCATTTCTCTCTGTCTTTATGGGTGAAACACACTCTACTTCACATAATGCATTAATATATTTATTATTATTATTCATTAGCATATTTATTGCAGGGCCAAATTACCCCCTCTGGTGCATCTGAATAACCTCACTGAAGATCTCTGCAAAAGGCAGCCAACCTGCTCACCACTACTGAGGAGAGAGAGAGCTGGCCAGGCAGTGCCCCTCACCTGTCCCAAAATTCAACTGTACAGCCACCACTCTGYTCCCAGGCTCAGATGCCAAGGCATTCCCTGGCCCTGGCAGGTTTAKAAAGCCTTTAATGGGATACACTTCCCTGAACACAGCTGGAGATGATTTCAGTGTTCTGCTGTCAGCACACCTCACTCCCTCCGCTCCATTTTCCCGGTCCTACTCCATGAGCACAGTAAATAAGGAGGTTACCAGAGCTCAGTGTGAAACACGAGTGCAGAGCCAAAAAGCTGCTCTCTGCAGAAAGAAGGAACTGTGGAATGCATATTCCCTGGAAGCTCTGCTGTGGCACTAAATAGGTCAGTGCAGGCACTGTGGGCAGGCTGGCACTGCTGGGCTCTGCAGGTCAGTGCTCCTCAGGCAGCAGCCCGTGCAGAATCCCAGGCACAAATGTTCTCTTGGAGAACCTTGATGTGGAACACCAGCCCAAGACTTTCAGGGCTGCACACTCAGACACTGACAGCTGCTGCTTTCAGCTACTAAGCTGACTGAAAGGAAGATGAAGCTCTTTAACATCTAAGATCCCACTTACTTACCTGGATTCTGGCATTAAAATAATGACATCAGAATTATAAAATTGAGAAATCACWTAAAAATATTCCAAAGCAGAAGAAAAAAGAGTATCTGTTTAAGAGGGCACACTGAAGTCACCTATRTATATATATGTACACATGCATATATACATGATAAACATTTAATATATTTCCCAAGTCAGTATTCACATGCTGATAATTTTGAACTACAGTATCAGTACTTATTAAAAATGAGTTTGACTGCTCACTGTGACAAAGCTGACTTTATTGCTATGTCACTGCTGGAATAAGAGGAGGCACTTTGTGCTGAAGGCAAACAAGCTGTTGCCATTTGCCCTTTGAGAGCAGAAGTTAAAATGTCATTCTCACCTTCATTGTTAGTAGCATTCTCTGCCATGGGTGCAGTGGCACTGGTTCCTGCTGCCATATCCAAGAGAGGYTGAATTATTTCAATTTTAAATACTCCATTTTTCTGCCAGAGGTTCAGAACACGAACTATTTTACTCTGTTGAAACAAAAGGAAGCACCAATGCTGAATCCAGCTTTCTTAAGTCACCATTTTATCTTCTGTATGCATAGAAGGTTTGAACAGCACGTGACATAATCACACCAACTTAACAAACCCTGTGTCGTGGCAGAGGGCAGCAACACCTTTGAACTGGCAAAGATAAAAACTGCCAGCTTATTTTACTGTCAAAGCAACCTGTGACATTKCCCTAAAACTCTTCTGGCCAGTCAGAAATCCAGGTGTGATGTACAATCCAGGACATCATTTCAGCCCCATGTCTACACAGGGATGAAATAAGCAACCCATGTGACCAAAAAGAGAAAAGGAAAATAAGCTGGAAAGTCTTCATGAAGAGAGGGACAGTTAGACCAGAAAATGCTACCACAACACTTCAAAGTCAGATTGAGGGCTCCTCACTTGGTATTATCACTAATTCTATGTTGAGACCAGAAACTGCATCTCCATCATTATCCAAAACATGAGGAAAGCAAGTGGGAAACATCCTCACTGATCACTGCAGGATTAATTTAGAATCTCTGATTGTCAGCTGTTATTTTAAGCTCTTTTTCTTTTTCTTTTTTTTATACATGAAGAACAATGMAGCTTCCAGGAACAAGCTGGAAATTGGCCTTTCCTTCTTCAGCCCAGCATTCAAACAAAAAAGTCTCAGTAGTTGTGCTGCTTCAGCTGGAACATGCAAGCAGGTAGAAGGCAGAACACATGCTGGATTGCTGTCCTTTCTGCAGACTTAGTCATTCACCTGCACACACAGAGGCTTTAAGTACCTTTTAGTTCAAATGAATTGACTCTGTTCTTTCACTGTGACTCAGTTTTATACACCCATGTAAATCCACCTCTAACTAAGTGATTACAGAATTTTACAAAATGTTTGCTAAAATAACATCCATTACAGAGAAACTTGMAATGTCTATATTTAAGTAACATTTTGGTCTGAAAAACAGTTAACATTTTTTTTGCTTTGGGTATACTATCTCTCCAGAGAACTTGAAAATCATACAAAGGCCAAAAAATGGGCGAATGTAATACTCTTGTTTTCAGTCACAATTAATTTTACAGAAAGGCTGTTTTTTTTTAAAAAAAGGTAGCATTATCCTCTTCAGATATCTCCCAAAGTTGTGTATCTGTAGATCAGGGTATTTTTTTTTTTYAGGAACTAGAACTTCATTAAAGCAAGTGTGTTTTAAATAATAATATTCCCTAATTCCATGAAGGAGATGGACAGTCTCATTCACTCAGATGAACAAAATGGTAATGCAGAAACAGAAAGGAGAAGGGACTGCTCTGTTTCACAGGCTAGCAACCCAGGAGCTCCCAAATAKCAGATTCAATGCCTGAAGGTCTAAATGTTCCACATTAGAAAACTGCAGAGCATCAAAGCCTTTCAAAAGCTTATTTAGAGAGTTAGAGAGGAAGTCAGGTAGAAAAGGACTATTTCACTCTTACAGGGAGAAAGGGAGTAGGTGATTTTCTGGAAACCAACTGGCAGCTTCTAAAACACACTGTTCTTGGGAGTCTYAAAACTGTTCTAACAGAGGTCACAAGAACCATCTTCTCTGGACCATCAGGAATTCACACCACTTTCTGAGCCYCTGTTCTACTAAAAAGTACAGCAGAACTAAGAAAAATGAGTCTTAGACCAGCCCTGACAGTGGAGAGCACCAACAAAACTCAAGTATGGGATTGGAAAAGACTGAAGAAATCAACATGATAATTTTCTTAGAAAACATTTCTGAACAGAACAGTCTCTGCCAACAAAACCAAAGCTTCTCCTGCAATGCTGTCTTGTTGTGGCAGGAAGTTCTAAAGGAGCCTCAAGAAGAACTTTTGGCACACTTACACACACTGCTGAAGTGTGTGTAAAAAAAACTGATGAGGTCAGGCAAATCACAATTTAACTTGAATTTGCATTTAGCTGTCACCTTTGATAACCCTCAGCAGCAGTCACTRCCAGGGTGAGAGAGAACCCCCAAATCACTGCCACAGGAGCACAAGCACCGAGGCAGCACCCATCAGTGCCCAGCAAGACCCGAAGGGCTCGTCCTACCTTGTCTTCAGATGGACACAGATACAAATACTGGAATGTGGCAGTAATATTCTTGGAGAATCTGGGCCCAAAGACATCCTTGTCGGTTCCGAACTGGTGCCGGGACTGCCGCACGATGGAGTCGATGACGTACAGGCCCGGCACTTTGTACTCYGGCTTGCACTGCAAAAACAGCACAAACATCTGAGTGAGCCAGGGGGACAGCCCCTGAGCCCCACTGCAAACCTGCTCTGGGCTGCAACTCGCTCTGGAACTCTGCTTGGGCTGCAACCCTGCTCTGGGGCTGCAACTCTGCTCCGGAACTCTGCTCTGGGGCTGCAACCCTGCTCTGGGGCTGCAACCCGTGCTCTGGGTTGCAACTCTGCTCTGGGGCTCAACCCTGCTCTGGGGCTGCAACTGCTTCTGGGGCTGCAACCCTGCTCTGGGGCTGCACACTCTGCTCTGGGGCTGCAACCCTGCTCTGGGGCTGCAGCTCTGCTCTGGGGCTGCAACCCTGCTCTGGGCTGCAACCCTGCTCTGGGGCTGCAACTCTGCTCTGGGGCTTGCAACTCTCTCCTGGAACTCTGCTCGGGGCTGGAACCCTGCTCTGGAACTGCGACTCCGCTCTGGGGCTGCAACTCTGCTTGGGAGCTGCAACTCTGCTCTGGAACTCTGCTCTAGGGTTGCAACTCTGCTCTGGGGCTGCAGCTCTGCTCTGCAGCCCAGCCCCTGCTCTTCCTGCCCAGGCAAGCATGAACACTGCACTCTCTGGAATTATCTATTGTCTCAGTGATGATTCGTTCCAAGCTCAGCACCTCCAGGTGCCTCCCCAGCTGCTGTGTAGGGAAGGTGGGAAATCTCACAATTTACTACTTTCCTCCCCTCCTTAATGTGTTATGGAAAACTACAATGTGGAACTCACACAGACAAAGTGCTACCTAACAAACCAGAATTTCCTCCCTCAATCTCCAAGGAACAGAAGCCTTTCTGGTTATTTACTAGCATTATTAGCAATATCTAGCAAAGCATATCAATACATTTCTTTTTTTTTCACTTTTTACCTTTTTGATAAACTTCTCCACAATCTGGACAACGTGCTTGTAGAGCTGGAAAACAAATACATCCATTCATTTATCATCTCCTCAGCAGTGGCACACCATTTCAGAAGCATTTTAACTCTTTGTGCTTACTACCATTTCAGAAAGGCTAAAGAATGTTGCAGTCACATTCCAAAATGCAGAATGTTCCCAAACAGGAAAATATTCCATGGGGGAAACCCAGACCCAAGCCAGAAGTGTGTCAGTGTGCACACAAGGCACAGAGCTTGCCAAGTATTAGTGAAAGCTTTCTGGATTTACTTTCTCTGCAATCCACACTGGTTTCACATGTTAAGGTGCAGCTGCATCCTGCAATATTTAGTTTTATTACACAAAATCACAACACTCGAGTGGGTGTAGCATGAAAAAGCAACGACTCAAAGAAATCAAGCTGGCATTTTGCTCCTAGTCCAAAACCAAGGGATGATATTCAGCACCCACTTGTTTCTAGACAACAGCCTTAACAGCAACTAGAATAAACCATCCCCCAAGCTGAGATTGGGAAATCCTGAGTATTTACTTACAAGTGAAATAATAAAACATTGCTGCTGCTACAGTTTCATCTTTGTTTTGTTGTACTTTACCTTAATAGCTTTGATGGCAGCTTTTGTGATGAGAATCATCTTCGCTCGGGAAATAGGAGGTTTCATCTCCATCAGTGAGAAGAGCTAAACAGAGAAMACAAACATTAGAAATGCATTCTGAAGTTCAGCAATTAAGCAAAAACAACATTTCAGGTGGGTGATTGGAGTGGTGCCATCCCACACTGCGCTGGCTGGCCCTGGGAGCAGTGGCTGCTTCACAAAGCCAAGGAAAGCAGCATTTACCAGCTAAAAAGAACTGCTTCAACTGCCCTGCATACTTGGCTGCCTGACCCTCCACATGGCTCCCAGGGGAAAAGCTCACTCCTCAAGGAGAACCTTTGTAGAAGTTATAGGTATTATATGAAGTTTAGAGAGGTTTATGTGAAGTATATAGAAGTTATGTGTCATCTTTATAGGTGACATTGGCCATAACTGAAAATAAGTTTCAGAAACTGAGGGAAACCACAACTGCACACAGAGACAGACACAGAAAGCTGAGCATACACACAGAAGTGTTTTTACCTTGAAATATTCCTCACAAATCACAGAAAAATTGGTTTGTGTTACATAATTTCACTTTTGTCTTCATCATAAAGAAAAAATTGAGCCCTTGAATGCGAGTGAAAAATGTCATCAATTATTTGCCACGCAGCAAAGTAAGATAATCAGTGTCTCCATTTGTCAGTGTAATGGAAAGTAAGATGTCATTTAAAACTTTGTCTCTTATGTAATTAATTACAGTTCCAAGATACTGGCGAAGTGACCAACTTACACAGATTTATCCACTGTCTCAGTTAAGGAAAAAAGCCATCAAWGAAGGAGATAAAAAAATTGGCCACATGCTCAGAGAAAAGGGAAGTGCTAACAGGGCTCGGAGCTGTACAGAAGGAAGCCTTACACTTAGGAAACAGCAAGAGTAGGAAATTCACTTATTTTGAATTTTCCTTCTTAATTTGATTCCTATTCCAGGAGACAGGAAAGAAGAAAAGCTGTCCTTGCAGACAGTGGTAGGCACAYGCCTTTTCCAACACCAACACAAGACCATGCCTTTTCATTATTCATCCCCACAAAATGCAAGTTCTTGTGCCAGAACGTTGGGGTTTTAAAGCCATCTGTAAGAGATACCTCAGCTAACATCACTGCTTGCTGAGAAATCACAGTATGGACAAATAAAGACTGCCAGATAAAACACAGAAGGAGAGAGGGCTCTGTGAGCTGATGTGGGTTTTTTAAAAAAACTTCAGTTTAGATTTCAGTCCTTTAGAATTAAGTGCAGATACTCTTGATGAACAAAGTCACTGCTATTATTAAAACTCAGGAAAAATCTGTTTGAAGGGGTAATGAAAGGGGGGGAAAATCCAAACCCCAACACCCATAAACAAACCACCAGAAGGCTCAAAAACTGAGATGGGGGAGGAAGAAAAAGAGGCAGCATTACAACAGGCACTCCATATCCCCTCCTCTACCCATGAAGAAGCCACTGGCTCCTCCAGGAAAGGATCCAGTCCCACAGAAAAAGAACAAAGGAGCTGGTGTGGAAACACTGCTTTGATGTTTGTATTTCAGGAACACAAGGAGAGAACCCAAGGAAATTGGGAGAGCTCAGAGCAGGGCCTAGGGTGACAAGAAAYGAGTGCAGCAAAATAATAAAAAGAAGTGTCTTAAAAGTATCCCAAGCAGGACATTGCAACTGGGGGGAACACAGAAAAAAATAAAAAACCAAGGGCACATAAACTGCCAGGGAGAATGAAGGCACTGAAACATAAATGTCCATATCTATCTATCTATCTATCTATCTATCTATCTATCTATCTATCTATCTATCTATCTATCTATCTATCTATCTATCCATCCATCCATCCATCCATCCATCCATCCATCCATCCATCCATCCCTCCTGCTCTTTTCACCCCCTCCCATCACCTCTTGGAATTTTACCTCAGAATTTTGCTCCTTTTTTGAAATTACCTAAGATCTTAGAACACCAAATAACTATTTACAGTCAATTTTTATGTCATTCYCRGTATGTTACATGTGTCAACATCATGTTTTAGAGATGGCTACAGCTAAAACTTAGCTCCCTTCCTAGTTCCTCATGGCTGCTCCCTGCTGGAAGGAGGAGCTGCTCAGAGGACACCCAGGTATTTCCAGTTGCATTTGTTCAATTAGACCTGGATCTCCTTTCACACACATTTCCCAAACCAATATACAAAACAGTCACACAACCACTATTTTTAGAGGGCTGATTCACAATAATATATCCAGCTTCTCATGATCAGTTCAAGGAACAACTTGGACACAAAACTTATACTCTATTTATCAAAAAAAAAAAAAGTATGTAACAAAGGCAAAGAAAATTTACAGCTTGAGGTTTTCCAAAGTCCTGCCTCACAACAGGAACCTGTGCCTGCAATGCTGTGACCTGCTAGAAATGACTTTCTGCCTTTACTGCCCCTAACTGCCTCTTTACAGGATGTTGATACAAAAGAAGCAGAGGTGTTCAAGGGAATTAAACTCGAGCCACAGTACAAAATATAGGTTTAAGGGTATTTCTTGGTGCTTCTCCCAGCAGGATGGAAGTAAAGTATCTACAAAGCCAGGGATGCAAAAGGCAGAAAATTCATCTGCTCAGTTTCAAGCTAAAAATGCTATTAAACCACAGCAGGACAGCAAAAAGGAGACCAAGCACAGAGTGACTGTGCCCAAATGCAGAATGAGTGTGAAATACAGGAGCTGCACATGGGGCAGAGTGAACAGAGACCTTCCAGCCCCCACTGAGCCCCTGCTCCAGCCCAGGAGCCCTGTGAGGTGCAGGTAATGGCACAAGGAACAGGCTGCTGATGGCCTTTACTTCTCAGTCTTTTGAGCAGCAAATTAGTAATTTCTCTCATTCTATAATTAATGCCTTTTGATGGTTTAGTTTACATGGAAACCTGAGAACCAGGGGGTTTTGAAGTAAAGGGGAGAAGTGCTACTTTAAAATTTACCCAGCTTGATGTATGATCTTAAGAGAATCTGTTTAAAGTGTGAGGTAACACAGTGAAAGTACCTTTTAGGACTTGAGCTGACTTCCTTGGCTTTGCCCTCTTGCTCAAGTGTCTGTGCCATAAAAAGGCGTCTGTATTTACAAATAAAGAGCTGTGGGCCCGTTTTATCCACTCACTAAACAAACCCCAGAGCACAGCAGCTGCACAGAGAGGAAGGAGCAGGAGCTCCAGAACCAGACAGTGGTTAGTGATTAGGGGGTATCAAGCACCCAGGTCATTGTCAGGACACCCCATTCAACCTCCCCTTCTCCAGTTTCCAGAGCAGTCTAACACGCCCTCAGCCATTCCAACAAGCCTTGGGTGTCCAACAACCCTTCCCAAAGCAGGCTCCTCATTCATTCACTGTCTTTTGGAATGGATTTTATCCACGCATTTAGAAACCAGCCAGCCACCAGTGACTTACAGACATAACTGCAGTTACTTGTTCCTGTACAGAAACAAAGGAATCGTGGAGGACACAACCAACTAGCACAGATATTGCACTATTTTGTTAACAAAACACATTTATTGCTAATGCATGACCAGATCTCTAAAAGCAATTCTGTCACTCCAGACATTTTCCTTCCCCCATAGAAGCCACTGATTCCTTTCCCCTTCAGGCCCCCGTTCTTCCTTGAGGGAAGGAGAAGGATCTGTTGCTAAGCTGTATCTCAGAGGATCAATGCAAGTTGAAATGCTTGACCACCAGCTGTGAAGCACAGCAAGTATCAGGTGCTGCCGAAGGTAAGAGAACACCACAACATCCAGAGCTGTCAGGCTGCATTCTTTGGAAAATAAAGCGAGATTTGGTTGTGACCAGATATGACCCCCAGGCAATGAAGCTCAGCAGCACTTCATCAACTAAGCTACTTCTGTGGCCTAGAAAGACCATTCACAAATCCTGAATCGCTGGGGAGAAACATCTCCACAAGAGATACTCATATGAAAATGACATCATGCAGTGCACAGAATGGAGTTTTGTTTTCTCCCCRTGTGCTCTGGAAACGCAGCTTTGGGGATCAGTGCAGGGCTCTTTTGTCCAGCACATCTCCTGGAAAGCTGCTTGTCCCACTGCTTCTTACCAGGAATCCCTACAGAATGTCACAGCTCCCAGCGCTCCTGGAAACAAGTTCAGAGCAAAGAGACTCCAGCCAGACACTGGTAGTTGTGTCCTCCTGCTTTTCCGTGCACATGGAGCCTCACTGGGGATCCTGMGCTCCAGTAACTGCTGCAGAAGCACTGGGAAGGATATCCTGCTAACCTCTATTTATAGCTCTCAGGATGGAGGGGAAGGCTGTCACCAACGGGCAGAAAACAGCCCCACTGGATCCAAACCTCAGCTGTGCAGAGTCCTAAGGATGGGCAAACAGCAAAGAAGGAATGTGCAGCTCCAGCTTTAAATAAACAGCCCCCAGCACCTCTCATGTGTTTGTCTCTAGGCACATTTAGCAGGGGTATCAATTGTTTCAGGGGTACACATTAACAACCGAGACATGGGACTGAGTGATGTGCATTACTCAACACAAATAAAAGATTACAAAACAGGAAAGTTGACTTTATTCTACTTCCAGCAGCAAGATTGTGGGAAAAAAAAAATCTTTATTTCTAACTTTTATAACCAGTAAACTATGCCTCAAGTTTTCCAGATTAAAGAAAAAGACAGGCATCCCCTAAACTAAAACATGCCAAGGATTTACCTGACAGATGTGTGGGTTCAGTGGGGGYTTTTTGTTTGTGCTTTGGGGRTGTGATTTAAATTCTTTTTTAAAGAAAAAGGTTTGCTTGTTTTCTTCTTCTGTCCCATTATCCAGTTGACTTTTGTGATTTATTTACACTGTATCATTACTGTAACATAACATACACACCTAACAGCACATGAATTCTAACTGGTGAAAGTGAACTCCTCAGAGAACACACACAGCACTACAGACCTGTCAAACCCCCCACATTCAGCCGGCAGCACCTGCTCAAGCTACAGCTGCAYGAAAATAAAGCAGCCAATAGAAAACCCCTGCATGCTCCTGTAGAAACATGAGCACTTGGAAGAGGATGTTTATTGGCAAAGCTGCMTTCAAAATGCAGGTCCAAAGAACAGGATTGGCAATGGCACCACAATCCAACACAAATTGCACAACCCAGGAGTTCCCACCCCCTGCCACAGCCAAACTCACTTCTGTCCCTCCCCAAGCCCTTCTGCCCAAGAGGGGACAGCAACCCCACCAGGTTCACAGCCACCCTTTGAATTTGGGCCTCCCACCATCTGAGAAATTGCTGCCRACACCCCAAAATCCCCAAATGACAGGACCACCTGATGGAATGAGTGGCATTTCCTCTTTCAGGCAGAGTGGCCAAGAGCTGGCAGGTGCCACCTCCAGGGAGTCACCTCCATGGCAAGTGCAGCACCAAAGTGCAGCTGGATTTGCCATGGTAAAACTGCAATTTTCCCTGGCTGCAGTGGCACTGGACAGGAATTCCTGCACCTACACCAAGTGCAGGCATTCCAGGCCTGTAGGGTATTCTGTATTCCTGCAGGGYATTCTGTATTCCTGCAGGGTATCCTGTAGCTGCCCCATCCACTGCTGAAGCAGTTCCCCTCCCAATAAAAGCATTAACTCCTCAGTGAGCTGGGAGTGGCAGCCTGAAGGCCTCACCAGCCCGTGCCACCCCACTGCTGTGGGAACAACACCCAGAGCTTTGGTGCAAGTGCTCTGTCCCCAGGAAAGGGCAGAAAGGAACAAAACCTGCCCGTAAATCTCACCCCCCTCACGGCTCCTGTCAGCCTGTGGGGCTCTGCGTGCACAGCTCCAGGGAGCACAGGAGGAAAAGGGAAGGGACCAGGGTGGAACTGGACTTTATGCCCTGCACAGCTCCTGAAAGGGAAGAGGGCAGGAAGCAGCCAGCCCCTGAAGTTACCCCTGTGCTGCTTTACACACCAGCAGCTCCACGGAAGCACTCAGGTGCCCCAAGGGCTGCAAACAGGGATTTTAGTGAGTGCACATCTCTCCCCCAGATCTGAGACCCAGCTGAACCCAGCAGCAGCCCCACACAGGGATTTCCCTCAGCACTCCCAGSTGCCCCGAGGGAAGGCATCCCACCCACCGGTCCTGCACGGACAGGAAGAGGAGGGGATGCAAACCCCGGTTGCCAGGATACGGGTTGGCCACGGGATCCCCGAAGCACCAACTCCTGCTCTGCACCACGCTCAGCACCAGCACTGGGGTCTGTGTGTGCCAGGCCCCGGGCACTGCCTGCACCACTGCTCACAGCGAGGCAGGAMATTAACAATATCGCTGCTCCCTCTYTCTAGCMACACTGCAAATGGCACACGTGCGCTGTTGTCATTTTTTGGGGAAGGTGGCTTTGCCACTGGTTCAGAGCCGCACAAAACCCCCAAAACACTGGCAAATAAACTAACCACTAACAKGAGCTGCATGCCATCCACTTTTCCCTTGGCTCTTGCACAGTTTTGGTAGGGATGAGGGCACTCCCTACCAAGGTGTGTGTGTGACAAAGCCTTGCAGAGTAAGCCTCACAGAGCCTGAGACCATCACAGGGGAGCAGCTGCCATTTCTCCTGTTTCTGTTCAACAGGCAGGCACAGCCACCCAGCCTCCAACACGAACCTGGCAACAGGCTCTGCCTCAGCTTTACGTGACTTTCTGTCCACTGGGTCTGCAAAGCCACACTGTCCAACCGAGGCAGAAGTACAACTAACAGTAATTAATAATAATTGAAGTCACGTGTCAAAAACTTTACACAGCAGAGGCCGGATGGAGTTGCTATGTATTATGCAAAAAAAAACCCACGGTCCTCTCGGCTTCCAACTGATTAAGAAATAGAAAACACCAAACCAAAACCAGAAGAAGACAGGGGGGGACCTTTGTGCGGTAAGAAAGGCAAGTAAACGCCTTCCAACCCGTCCAGTCCCCGGCACCGGGATCGATCCCYGAGTCCCATCCCAGGGCTGAGCCCCCCGCCGCGGCTCCCTGCCCCTGCAGGCTCTGCCCGTGCCGCCGCCTCGCACCGCGGCTCTCTCGCCAAGCCGCTACCGGGAAGGCCGGTCCCGAGCCGCGGCTTCCCGGCTCCGGGGGCGCCGTGACAGCCCGGGCACCCCGCGATCCGGCCCGGGACACCGGGACCCCGCTCTGCGGCGCAGCCCGGAGGGAAGCGAGGCAGCGGCGGGAGTTCGGAGGCTGCCGGGCAGGCCCGTGGCCTCCCTCGAACGCCTCGGGCCGCGCAGGCCCGCCCGGCCCGCGCGGGCCTCGCGGAGCGGCCGCTGGAACGGCCCGGCCGCGCTCGCCTCCATTTTCCCCGCGCAGAGCGCTCCCCGCCCGGCGGGGGCCCGGGCCGCCGCTCCCCGCGCCGCAGTGCCGCAGGCGCGGCCCGGGCCCGGCCGGAAGCGCGGGGAGCCGGGGACGCGATGGCGGCCGCCGTGTGTCGTCCCCCCCCCGCGCCGCGGCCCGCGCTTCGCCGCCCGCTCCCCGGCTCCCACCTCTTGGTTGAAGGCGTTCACGGCCTCCATGTCGGCGCTGGCGGCGGGAGGCGGCGGCGGGCGGCGGGCGGGGCGGGCGGGCGGCGCGGCAGGGCCGGTCGGTGCCCTCAGGGCGCGGCCATGATGGGCGGCGGCCATGGCGGGGCTCGCGGGCAGCGCGCGGCCCGGGCGACCGCGCGACGGGCGTGGGGGGGGGCGAGCGCGGTGCACGCCGGGATCGGCCGGGCCTCCTCCCGGCCCACGCGAGACGTTGGGCGGGAGGGATGGCGGCGCCACGTGACCGACCCGGCGCCATGTCAGCGCCACCCCGCCGTGGCGGGCGAGAATGGCGGCGGTGGCAACGTCAGTGCCCTCAGCCGTCGTCACGGACACGACAACTGCCCTAGCCCCTGGCATGGCGCCGCTGTCCCGGCGGGTCCGCCCTCACAGCAGTGGGGCGGCTGCCCCTCACGGGCTCGGCTGGGTCCGGCTGAGCTCGCTGAACTCGTTCGGCTCGGCTGAACTCGGTTCGGCTCGGCTGAACTCGGCTCGGCTCGGCTCGGCTGAACTCGGCTCAGTTCGGCTGAGCTCGGAGCCGGCTCGGCTGGGTTCGACTCGGCTCGGCTCGGCTGAACTCGGCTCGGCTGAACTCGGCTGGCTCGGCACTGAACTCGGCTCGGGCTCGGTTTCAGCTAAGCTCGGCTCAGTTGGGCCCGGCTCAGTTCAGAAGAGTTTTAGGGCAGCTCAGCGGGTGCAATAAAATTGAACCATAGCAATAAAATTGACCATTCGCAATGAAATTTCGAATTTCGGGTCCTATCAGTGTTTTTTTTTGTGGGATGTAAGCGCGGAGTATTAAACCCTGATAAGGAATGTGTGACTAATTAACTTGTAAGCATTTTTGGATTTGCAATACACTAGTGAAAAAAAAACAAATTATATTTATATATTTATATATTTATATTTATATTTGTGTTTATGTTTATGTTTATCTAGTTGTATTATATTTGAGGGAAAAGAAATAAATCCAATGCAAGAGACAAATCTCAGGTATAAGATGGTAACAAAAGATAAAGATGATTTCCTTGGTACCCTGGAGAAGCACTGAWCCAATCCTAACCTGTGGCTTCTATTAAACTCTCCGGGTATTGGGGAGCAAATAATTCCTGARAAGTTTTCACACCTTCAATTTCAAAACTTTTTGTATTATTATTTTTTTATATTTACTGCTGTTCCACCAGTGCCTGCAGCGGCCAGGAGATGGCCCTGATGTCCGCRCTAAGAGAGCTGAATAAACCAGGGAAAACACAATTTTCTCTCCCCGAAACTCTATSTGAGGAGTGCCAGCAAATCTCTTGGGCCGATGGTGATGAAAATGAAGATTATTTCCCACTGAAAAAGTACTAAAATCTATTCAAAATAGAATTCATACCTATAATTATACACCCAATTTATTTTTAAAAACCCAAAAAATAAAACTTTTCAACATTTACTTTCCTTCTTCTCCTCTAAATCTATTACATCCCTATTAAAAAGGTTCAATTTCCCCCAAATATTAAAAAAATCTTTCTAATATTTAATAAATTCCTTTCTAATCTAATAAATTCCTAATCTAATAATTCTAATAACTTCCTCTGTACAATCTACAACTTCTCTAAAATAAAAAGTAAAATTTCTAAAAAAACTAATAAAAGCCCTAACCCAAAAATAAACTCAAAGATCCTAAATAATATAAAAAATAAAAAAAAAGAAAACCCAAATCCTAAAAAAAGTCACTAACCCTATAATCTAAAACTTCCCACGTAAACAAACTCAAAACCCAACTAAAATTAAAAATACACACAAAAAAAAAACTAACAGCTTGATCACCTCTGGTTTTTTTTCTGTACTGTGGTGTCAGTGCATGACACACAATAATGCAGTAAATAATAATAATAATAATAATAATAATAATAATAATAATAATAATAATAATAATAATATTGCAGTGATGTCAGTAATTATAAAAACATCAATATATATGTATATATTTATATATTTATATATACATATAATGTATATACATTTATAAAATGCTTCAATTGCAAACCTCACTGCTTTGGCTCTGCTTGGGTTTTGGTTGTGGGTTGGGTTTTGTTTTGTTGGCTAGGTTTATTTGGGTTTTTTTTTTGTTTATTTTGTTTTTGGTTTTTTGTTTGTTTTGGGGGGTTTCTTGGTTTTGGGTTTTTTTGTGGTTTTTTTGTTTGGTTTTTTTTTTTTTGGCAAGGTAGAACCCCCATCATTTCCAACGCAAACAATTAGTGCAACAAACCCTTCCAAAATAAACCTTCCTGTGCGTGTGTGTGCGGATCTTCTCTTCCTTAAAGACAGGAAACAAGTGGTGGGATGGCTCTGTCGGTTCTCCTGCTCCTCCAAAACCCAGGAATGCTGCAGAAAGGGGGGTGTCTGGATCTCCACACCTCCTGGACACACTCTGGCTTTTCCCTGGATTTTAATGTCCCATTTCCTGTCACAGAGAGCAGCTTTCCCCAGCTTCTCCTGCTCCTCTGCAGGCTCATGATTAATTGGCAGTGGCAATTTAGTGCCTGCTTCTTTCACAGCACAGGGGTTTGGTTTGGGGATTTTTTTGGTGTTTTTTGTTTGTTTGTTTTTTTTAAGTTGATTTTTTTTTTATTTACATGCCTGGGGATTTTTGTGTGATGAGAAACACACATTGCAAAGGTTTTTTGGTTTTTTTCCCCCAATACATGCATTGCTGTGTTCTGATTTCCTGTAATTCCTCTATATCCACAAATATGGGTCATATTAGGAAAATATGGGCAAGCCCAGAGTGGATTCTAGGAAAAATACCTTGCTGTAAAGTACACAAGTACAGCTGGGGATATATTCATGTTGAAGACATGTGCTTGTAAATAAGATCTTTTATTTAGATGTTTGACTCAGTGTGGGGATTGGAACATGCTTCAGAAGTCGTTCCTGCCAACATGCTGGGAAGATTCTTAGAGCTTTTCTGTATTTTTGATATTACACTATTTGGAAATCAACCAGCTGGCACCGAGGCACATTTGGCATGGGCTGGGAAGATGTGCATTCTGCTTTCAGCGACCCTCAGGTCTGTTAGCATCTTATTCAGAATATTTAAGAGATGGAGCTCGTGTAATTGTGCTTTTTGTACACATTTTTGTGTTTTGGGGRAAGGAGGCCTTAATTTGGTAAGGGAGTGACTAATTTATTTATGTTGTTATTGGTTACCTGATTGGATAAAACCTTGGCTATTGATTGCCCAAACATTTCAGTTGTAATGCTTGCATGTAAAAAGTGATATACATTTGATATACGAATGCTTGTATATCATCCTGTGAGATTAGCAGGGTTACTACTAAAAATAAACTTTTGTTAAAATKGACTGGCTTTAAATATTGGGCTTTAAATTTATTTTTGTGGGGCTTTGCTCTGCTTAAAATTTACTTACTCCAAGGCTCACATCCACTTTTCTCGCCTGTCCCATCTCTTACCCTGTTTCAATGTGTATTAGGGAAGAGACTAAAGGAGTGCTTGTGTCATACCTGTGAGGCAGAACCCTGCAGTGACATAAATCCCTAATCCCTAGGTGTTTAAACACATCCTTGGATTCTTTGTCCCATTTGCCCTTCACCCTTCGGTGTTTTCCAGCTTTTTCTGTGCTGTCCCTCTGCATTTCCCAAYGCCAAGCTCCTTCAGCCGCCCCCAGCAGGAGTGGAGCTGCCTCTGGCGGCAGATAAAACACTCTCAGATGAAGGGATGGAGCTGGGAAAAGCTCCAGTGGGGCTCCTGAGAGCTGACCAGACCCTATCAGCTGATTGAACAAAACTCAAAACCTTCCCTGCGTGCTTTGCTGGGCCTTCCCACTCTCTCTGTTCCAGCAGCTCTCAATCCTGATGGCAAAGCTTCCTCTGGATTCTCCTGCAGGCCACCCTCCTGCTGACACCTCCTTCCTGCCTGGCCCCCAGAAAACACATCTGAGTCTGATTTGAAGGTTCCCAAAGCAGGAGGCTTTGCCACGGTGCCTCGCTGGGTTGCTGTGCTGCCTAATTACCCTCCCTGTGTAAAAATGTGTGTCTTACTTTACAGCCTGAATTTGTCTGGATGCAGCTCCCCAGCCCTGGATCTCATTATGGCCTYGTCTGCGAGCCTGGGCTCCCACTCAGGCACACACACACAGCCCTCCCTTTGCCAGGCTTGAAAGGACCAAGCTCCTCCACTGGAAACTTTATTATTTAAATCGTTTTTTTCATTCTCAGAGCCCTTTCTTGAATTTTCTGCAGTTTACCAACTCCTTGACTTGTGGAGGTGCAGTTTTCCAGCTGGGGTCGCAGGAGACTTGGATCATTTAGCAGCCTTTTTTTTTTTTCTTCTTCTTTCCCTTTTCTTAAGGGAAAACGAGAAGCAAAATCCTTTTTGTGCTTGTTTTGCCTTARGCCAGGGACTCAGATGTTCTTTTTGATAAGCAGGAGGGCCCTCCCAGTGCCTGAGTCACGTTATCTCTTTTGGCCACTTCGGAGCAGACAGGGGCTGGAAGTGCTCTCAAAACCAGAGTGTTCATGAGTAACTCCTCTTCCCTGCCAAATATTTCATGGCACTCAGTGCTCATCAGCCAGGTGGATCAGYGCTGATTCGAGGGAGAATGTGCTTGCTGCAGAAACAGGTGCAGGAATGAAAATCCCACTGGGTTTTGTAATAATCACCCTGATACTCAAACTCCATTCTGTAACCGTGTAAATATGCAAACCCGGAGCTCTGKTTTTATCTGTGTTGTTTTGCTTCTTTCTAGAAAGTCTGTCAGTAAAATATTTTTTWAAATTATTTGGAGCATTCAGGAGCTGCCTTCCAGTTTTCCAGTGAAGAATTTACTGGGATGTGCTGACTGGAACCTCTCTCCCCCTGAGTGTTCGAAGCAATTCCCCTCCTGGAACCTCTGAGATCAGAGGCAAGTGCCTGCAGCAGCCACAGTGAGAGCTGGGGGCAACAAACYATCTCTGTAATAGGAGAAAGAGCAACAAAATCTCATGGGAAATATTATTTCACCAATTTCTTTTGCATGGGGAGTTGGAACAAASGGTCCCAGAGCTCCTCCTGCTTTGTGCTCCTTGAACCAAGGTGTTAGGGGGCTTGAGATTGTGGGTCRCTCTCCTGAGACTGAAAAATAAGCAAGAAAAGGAAAATAACCTGGAGAGAAACAGGAAATAATGGGTGCAGGGCAGCCTCTGGAGGAGCTGCACCCCAGCCAGGAGCAGGGATTTGAGAGGGATGTGTGTCTGTGTGGAAAGGAAACCCATCCACAGTGGGATGCAGAGGAGCTGTGTGGGTTTTCTTGGCTTTTACAGACATGGGGGCAACTGAGAGGCATTTTAAAAGACTTTATTCCATCTGAATGGTGAGGCACAAGAGATGTAAAACTCAACGCCATTCAACACGCCTCATCTCAATATTYACAAAATACTGTATATCACATATAATACAAATATATATGTATTATATATATATTTGTACATATAATGCGTGTWCATATATATTTGTGCATATAACGTACATATAATACAAAAACATACAAAACTATACAAAGCTTCTGTCAAGTTTTAAAGGTTGTTTCACACAGAGCTGTGGGAGGGAGGCTGTGCAGTGTGCTGCCAGGCCTTGGGGAGGAGAGGCAAAGCAGCAGAGTTTCCCTGGGAAATGCACATCCAGAGGCAAAGCAGCAGAGTTTCCCTGGGAAATGCACAGCCAGAGGCAAAGCAGCAGAGTTTCCCTGGGAAATGCACATCCAGAGGCAGAGCAGCAGAGTTTCCCTGGGAAATGCACAGCCAGAGGCAGAGCAGCAGAGTTTCCCTGGGAAATGCACATCCAGAGGCAAAGCAGCAGAGTTTCCCTGGGAAATGCACACTCTGGGTCTGTTTCCAGCTGGGGGCTCCTGTGTCAGCTCTGATGCTGTGACCCCAGACCCCCAGAGATATGCCAGGCCAGCCCTTCTTGATCCTGCARGGGAAGTGTATCCCAAGTGCCTCTGGAATAAACCAACACTGCATTTTTACGTGGAAGTGGTGCAGSTGACAGAAAGGATTTCGGTGTAACTAATAGTTTGGAATGTCTCTTGCAAGGAAGCATTTGAATATCTGCTTTTTTTTACTGGAAAACAGCCCTTACTAGAGATGCAAGCACAGAGCCAGTCCTGGGCTGGCCTCTGAGGAATTGGGATATTTTCTGACCCATTGGCAAGAAAAAGGAGGAGAGTAAGGAGATACAGTTGTACATTTTTGCATTTTTGGGGGCATCTTGTCCCTGTGGTGTGGCATGGGAGGGTTTGGAGCAGCAGCAGTCCCTCCTGGGTTGTAAAGCTTTATTTAACCCCATTTTTATCCTCAGCATGCTCTGAAAAGTCTCTCAGAGGTGAGGAACACCAGGACTGACCCCAGGAGGCCACAGCAGGGGCCCTGTCAGCATTCCCACACCTCAGCCCTTTCCCTGCAGGATGCACCAAACCCAGGGATTCCCCAGGCTCTGGGCTCCCTGTKCTTCACATCTCATCCATCACTGGCACTTCAAAGCCTTTTGAAAATACAGAGCATTTCCCACCCGGCCCTCTGGTGTCCCCTTACATGGAAATGGGACTCAAACCAAGCTCCTAAAGTACACCACAGTGTGCCCTGCGAGGAGCCCTTCCCAGAAAYTGAATTGAAATTCAGAAATTGCACTTCCCGATTAATGCGATGTGAAAAAGAACAACAGCACCAGTACAGCAACCCCCTGCCAGTCACTCTGGTGCTAAATTCCATTCAATTCCATGCAATTCCATTTCTTCAGGACACCTCCAGGAGCTCAGCTTGTGTGCTGGCTGTGGGGGACAGAAGCTGCAGAGGGCAAAATGGGGATGCTTGGGGGGGAACACAGAGAGTTTGGAGGGGCAGTGCCACATCACCCCACTGCCAACACATCAAATGCTTCAATGCTCTCTCGGGTAAATTTGCTTATTTATTTATTTATTTATTTATTTATTTATTTATTTATATGTACATCTAAATTTACATATTTGTATATACATATATAAAATTTGCATATTTATATATACACACATCTATATATTTGCATATTTGTATATACACACACATATACACATACACAGTTATATACATATATAACCATATTCTGAATATTTTTGAGGATGACATATGTCCAAAGAYGAGTTTTAAGCTGATGAATGCTCAGGACCATGGAGGAATGAAATGCATTCATTCTCCATGCTGGGTTTAGGAAGGCCCCTGTCCCTGAGTGGCATCTGCAGGACCCAGGCACAGGAGTCACAAATGTCCTCAGCTGCTCCTGGGCATCCCTGGCACGTGGAGARGCTTCTCTTCTCCACTGCTGTCCCTTTTCTTGTGGCAGTGCCAGCAAACACAGGCTCTCCTCTGCCTGAATTCAGAGATTCAAACGCCTTAAACCCCTCAAAATTTATCTAAGAACAAATATATTCTCCCTTCAAAAAATCTCCTTTAAATTAATTTAAACTCTTTTATATCTGAACCCCAAATATTACAAATTTAAACAGCTGTCAAAACAAACCCCCCCAAAAAATACTCAACCCAAACCCTGCAAAAACCCCCAATTATTTTAAAGCAGGATGAGACACCCAGGMAAGGATAAGCAATAACATTGACTTTCTCTTTTTTCAGCCTATCAGCACTAAGTCAGGCTATCTCTGTGACCTGWCTGCAGTCAGCAGTTACCCACTGCCTGCTGATGAGGCAGGGAAATGTTGAATTACYACCTTTAAAATTACCAGGACAGATGTGCTCGGTGCCCTCCTGCAGCACAATTTCGAATTTGTCAACTGTGCCTGTTTGTAGAGCACTGAAAAGCACTGTTCTGACACTGTGGTGGTGTTAGCATTGTTAGACAGATGCAAAAATATGTGATTTTCTTTGTAAGAACATCATAACTCCAAGGAMTGGAATTCAAGCTGTTTAAACAMCACAAAATTCTGAAAGTMAGTTGATCAATGGAGTATTWTACCCAATGTCAATATCCTCATTATGKTATCATCCAGCACTAACTCAAATTAATTGTGATTTATCAGAAAAAAACCACATATATCCAACTCCTGTATCRGAYTTTGRAAWATTTGGTTTTTGCRTATAACCKTAGGGGACRATTTCAGAACTYRTATTCTAAGAGTTTCTACATCAGCAAATGTAGTCAGGAGGAAAGAATAGCTCAAAAAGAACACAAACATCAAAAAAWATTCCCAGTGTCACTATCCCAGCAGTAGCCAGACACCTTYCATATAAAAGGAACAGCTGAAACAGATGCTGGCTTTCAGTCTGTCTTTTCACAATTTAAACATAAGATCTTTACTTYGAGGAAGCTTTTSTTAGGGACTTTTTTTTTTTAATTTAGTTAATTTATTTGGTGCAGAAAGGGCAGAAATTCCTTGAAATTTTCAGGTTGAAGTGAGTGACAGTGCTAGCAGCAGCAAGGCCTYGTGGAAGRTTTTGTGCTTGCTCTGAAAACAGACGGAGTTCCCAGTAAGCATCCAGCCCAGGCAGACTCTGGGGATTGGGTCCAGGGGCTTCACCCTCCCCTGGGGCTGTAAAACCCCCAATAATCCATTTTTCTGCACTGTTTTAAAAGGCTGGAGATGGCAAAGGACAATGCTCTCGGGGTARCTCTGGATTTCTCTGCTTCTGTGGGTATAAATCAAGCTCTGTATTATTTTTAGCAGCTTGTTGTTACAGCTTTTGCAGCCCGAGGACAGACTGCTGCCTTTAATTCATTAGTAATTTCAACAGTTAATCAGAAAATGTCATTACCTAGAAAGTCTGCAGCTCAAAATAAAGCACGCTGGAGTTAAATTTAAATTAGAGCACGGACAGCAATGAATGCAGCCTTTGATCCCCTTYTCATGCAGACTGCACCCTGATGGGCACAGCTGGACAGGATGGGAATGGTGGGAAGGCCTGGTAAAAGGATACTGGCAACTCATTAACTCCTGSAGYTGAGGCAATTAAATAAAAAATATTCACTGGCTTCTTTCAGAGCTCTCCTCCTGTTCCCTGCAATGGACATTTCTCCCCAGTTTTATTTTTGAAAGGGGCTGGTTTTCAGGTGTTTGGCTGCAAAACACACCATGAACATCTGTTTAATGCTCCAAGTGGCCAAACCACGTTTCTGTTAGCCCAAACAAAGGCACCCAGCTCTGCYTGCCTTYCTGRAGGGATATTCCTCTAGRCAGGGAAAGAGTCTGGCTCCAGACCCTCTGAGCTCAGCCAYATATTTAAATAAGACAGGATGCAGGCTCTTCCCAAGCTGTACTTGTCACTCTCCCAGTGTAACTGTCTGCAGCACAGCTTTTTTACCCCCTTTTTTCCCTTTTTTYYYCCCCTTTTTCCCTTTATTCCCACAGAGGAATGTTGTTAAGCCCCTCACATTTGTCATGCTGRCCAGAGGAGCTGTGACACAGAGCCAGGCTGACCACAGGACCATCCTGCCTTGTCACTGTCCCCACCTGTGTGAGCACTTGTCACCTTCCCTGCAAACACAGGGACAATTCTGGTGCCTTCCCACYCCAGATTTTGTGGAGGAAACATCAGTGAAGCTCTCTCCTGGATGWGTCCTGCCAAAGTTCAGCCCAGCTGCCAGCAGCTCAGTGAAGTGTCCCTTCAAATATATTCTCCACTTCCCCACAAGGCACCAAACCACTCCTGGCATAGGTCAGAGCACATTCAGACTCCTGGTTTTGGTGGCCACGTGCTGTGATGCTTGTAAATGTACCCAGAACATGCAATGAGAGGAGATTTTCAACCCAAATTATTATTTATGGGCTCTGAAGCTTTCCCTTCTCCATTTCTGCCCACTGGGACGGTGCTGGGTTTCTGCTTTTGTTTGAAATTTCATCTGAAGACATGTATTTCAGTGGAGCAGGGTGGTGTGGAGCCAGCTCCAGGGTTTCCAGCCCTGACAATGTATTTAGCCACTGGGAATGCATTTTGGAGAGGCCAGTGGGAGATTCAGATGGAATGTGGTCAGTGGAGACAAAAATCCACGTTACATGGACAGCAGTGAGATGCAAAATCAGATTTACCTTTTTAAAGAGTCAAAGAAGAGCTTAAAAAGCAGGGAGAGGTTTGTTCATTGGTGGGAGCAGGAGCTGGGATGGGATGGGATCCATGGGATGGGATGGGTGGGATGGGATGGGAGGAGATGGGATGGGATGGGATGGGATGGGATGGGATGGGATGGGATGGGATGGGATGGGATGGGATGGGATGGGATGGGATGAGGGAGCCCTAGGTTGGCTGCTGCCAGGTACAGCTGCCCCTCAGGAGGTTTTGCTGATACAGCTCACATCTGTTGGGGTGTGGTTGGTTCCTTTCATGTTTCCAAGTATTCCCTAACACAAGCACGCAGGCAAAACTTTAAAATGTGGATTATGCTAAATGGGGGGGCTCCTCAGGACTCTCTGGCTGACACAACTGAAGATGGGCTGGAGGTTAAAAGCCTCATGAGCCGTTCAATGAATTAACTGCTCCACCAGCCCTGCCTCAGGGCGAGTGGCCAGCTGAGACACAAAGAGGAGGGCAGAGCATCGCTGACCATCAGAAACCGGGAGCGGGGTGGCTCTGCGGGCTCTGTCCCCTCTTCCATCTCTGCTCCCGCTCCGCAGCGGGGTGGGAGGGTGACAATGGCAGTGTTCCTCTCCATCCCCACGAGGTGGGGCGGCAAGGGACAGCCGGGTGTGTGCCCGGGAGCGCTCCTGCCGGCGGGGCAGCGCTCGGGGGATGCTCGGGGGCTGCGGGAGCTCCGAGCTCCGGGAGGGATGAGCTGGGGAGGCGGCGGTGAAGGAAGGAAGCGGGGAGGGAGCGGCACGGAGCCGCCGTGGCCATCGCGCCTTCCCCGCACGGCGGCGAGAAGGACTCGAGGAGGCGCTGGCCAAGGGAGGAGCGGAAAAGCAACACAAAAGCTGCTCCGGGGCAGCAGCGAGGCAGAGCCACACGCAGAGCGAGCCCGGCGGCGCAGTCCGGTTCATTCCCGGCACGGGGATGCGCTGGGACCCCGGGGGAGCGGGGCTGTGAAAACCTGTCCGGTCCATTCCCGGCACAGGGATGCGCTGGGATGCTGGGAGCGGGGCTGTGCAATCCCCGGTTCATTCCTGTCACAGGGAAGCGCTGGGATGCTGGGAGCGGGGCTGTGCAATCCCCGGGTCATTCCCCGCACAGGGAAGCGCTGGGACCCCGGGGCAGCGGGGCTGTGCAAACCTGTCCGGGTCATTCCCCGCACAGGGAAGCGCTGGGATGCTGGCAGCGGGGCTGTCCGGTTCATTCCCGGCACAGGGAAGCGCTGGGATGCTGG
>NDFG01000259.1:718902-796271 GCA_002167245.1 Sporophila hypoxantha
GCCGCCGCGCCCCGGGAGCGCCTCCGAGACTTCCAGCACACCAAGAGGGTCGGCAGCTACCTGATCGGCAGGAAGCTGGGAGAGGGATCCTTCGCCAAGGTCCGCGAGGGGCTGCATGTGGTCACCGGAGAGAAGGTACCGCCGCCTCCGGGGCTAGAACGGGGCAAAACGGGGGGAGAACGGGGCTGGCCGGGGCAGCGGGCTGTGCTCAGTCCCTGCCGGCCGGGAGGGTGAGTCCCCGGGAGAGTGGAGTAGTCCCCCTGTAGGATGGAAGAGTTCCCTCTGAGATGGAGGGGCCCCCGGCAGGATCGTGGAGCTCCTCCGGCCGGATGGAGTGGCCCCCGGCGGGATGGAGGAGCCCCTCCTGAGGTGGAGGAGCCCCCCGGGAAGGATGGAGTAGCCCCCCGGAGGATGGTAGAGCTCCTCCGGCAGGATGGAGGAGCCCCCCATGAGATGGAAGAGTTCCCTCTGAGATGGAGGAGCCCCCCGGAGGATAGAGGAGCCCCCTGGTAGTATAGAGTAGCCGCCGGAGAGGATCGTGGAGCTTCTCCGGCAGGATGGAGGAGCCCCCCATGAGATGGAAGAGTTCCCTCTGAGATGGAGGAGCCCCCCGGGAGAATGGAGTAGCCACCGGGGAGGTGAGGAAGCCCCCCGGAGGATGGAGGAGCCTCCCCCGAGGTGGAGGAGCCCCGGCAGGACGGAGGATCCGCTCGGCTCCCCGCGTCCCGCCCCGAGCCCGCCCGGCCCTGCCGTGCGCGCCTTCCCGCGGCCCCGCCGCGCTCCCCGCGCAGCGCTTCGGCTGCCTGACCTCTCTTTTTTTTGTTATTTCCTTTAATTTTAAATTTTCATCTTCCCCCCGGTTTGTTTGCTCACTTTTCCCGGCGAGAAAAGCGGGGGTTTTGGTGAGACTTGTGTCGCTGGGGAGCCGCCGCTGTCGCGACATGTGACATGCGGGTACGCACAGCGACTTGTCGCGCACCTGGCCGAGGGAGATGCTGCGGGAGGGGGCACAGTCTCGAGTTGTTGGCTCTGGTTTAGCCACACAACTTCTGAGTGCTGTGAGAAGCAGCTGAGGGAGCTGGAAGGGGCTCAGCCTGGAGAAAAGGAGGCTCAGGGGGGACCTTGTGGCTCTGCACAAGTCCTGACAGGAGGGGACAGCCAGGGGGGACAGGGACAGGAGGAGAGGGAACGGCCTCAGGCTGGGCCAGGTTGGACATCAGCAGGAGTTCCCTCTTGGAAAAGGGTTCTAAACATTGTCAGGGGCTGCCCAGGGAGGTTTGGGGTGCCCATGCCTGGAGGTGCCCGAGGAAGGAGTGGAGGTGACATTCAGCACTCCGGGCTGGGGACAAGGAATGGGAATGGGGCACAGCTTGGACTCGGTGTCTTTTCCAGCCTCAGTGACTCTGGGATTCTGTGAGCTCTGGGATTTTGTCCCTTGTGTGTCCCTCACAGAGGGTTCCCTGCCGGAGCAGGGTGCCGGGTGGCTGCTGGGGCTGTGTTGGTGTCGTTCCCTCCTCTTGGTGTCSTTCCCTCCTYTTGGTGTCRYTCCCTCCTTTTGGTGCCGTTCCCTCCTGCTCCATCAGCCCCGGGAACGTGCTGCTGTGGGTGATGGCATTCCTGCACTCCCGGGCAGTGATTTCCTCATTCCGGTAAATTTGTCACGGAGAGAAATTTAATACGGGGCTCTGAGAGTCTCATCGTGTGAAAAATGATAAGGTTTGTGAAWATTATCATGTAGGAATGCATWAAAAAAATAAAATAAATAAATGTTGCTCTGCTCTGTTACCAAGCGTGCGCTTCTCCTTGGTAACAGAAACATCCAATGATCCTGCGCTTGATAAAAGGCACATGCACACACACGTCCTCCCCACCTCCACGTTTTGGGGTTGCTACATTTATCTCAGTCTGTTAAGAGGGGAAAAAAATAAAAAAGAGCCACCACACCCCCCTCTGTCTCAGCTCCCAGGTCTGCTGCTCGATTCGGGTGTTTTTTCTCCCTCGGAGGTGTCTCGAATAACACACGCTGTGGCAAAGTGACAAGCAGAAACTCGGCGAGTCACCCTTCCTTCCTTCCTTCCTGTCCATCCCTGGGGCAGGCAGGGTGACCTCTGAGCTCTGTCTGTCCTGACCCTGCACTCTGGCACTGGCTCAGCACGAGCAAGACTCTGCTTTAGAGCAATCCTCTTGAATTTAGGCTCAGCACGAGCAAGACTCTGCTTTACACTTATTTTAGGGCAGTCCTATTGAATTTAGGCAGTGCCCTCAGCTCAGCAGTGGCTTTACAGACCAGTCATACACTTCCAAACTGACTGATCCAATGTTCACCTTCCCAAGTCCAGACAGCTGTGGATAAACTCAAGTTAATGAGCGGGAGAGAAAAGTTATTAATTATTTGCTTCAACCTCTGAGCGAGGTTCCTCCCTCTCAGCCCAGGGGTGGATGTTTTCCATCCCACTGGAGATYTCACCCTGGTGGACCCTCAGCTCTCCTGAGCCCCTGGTCAGAGGAGCTGAGCTGTGCCCAAATTGGCTCTGCCCACCATGGAGAGAAGGGAACCATCTGCTCACCCTTCCCTGCAGAGCAGGAGGCTGGGCCTGGCAGGGCTGGGCACGGGGGGATCATGGGGACAGGGATGGCCTGTGGGCATCCAGCTGCTCCTGGGGGGAGGCTCTGTGGGGACAGAGCCCTGCTCCTGGCTCTGGAGATCAGCCACTCCTTGAGCCCTTCCAGCAGAGCATCCTCCCCTGCTCTGCTGCCAGCACAGCATCCCTGCTCCTCTGTTCCTGCTCCCATTCCCACCTTGCTCCTCCCAAGGAGGGAAGGTCCCTCTGTAAGGGCCTGATGATGTCCCCACCTCCATGGCCTGGGGCAGGTTTTTGTCTGTAAAGCCACTGTTGAGCCGAGGGCACTGCCTAAATTCAATAGGATTGCCCTAAAATAAGTGTAAAGCAGAGTCTTGCTCGTGCTGAGCCAAGGACACTGCCTAAATTCTGTAGGATTGCCCTAAAATAAGTGTAAAGCAGAGTCTCACTTGTGCTGAACCGAGGGCACTGCCTAAATTCTGTAGGATTGCCCTAAAATAAGTGTAAAGCAGAGTCTTGCTGGTGTTGAGCCTAAATTCCAGAGGATTTCCCTGAAGCAGAGCCTTGCCCCTGCTGTCTGGAGCTGTTCTGGCAGAGCCTGAGCCCTCAGGGTCACTGAAATGTCACACTTCAGTCGGGGGGGCCCCAACAGGTTTGGATTTGCAGCAGACTTTAGCAACTCTGGAGGAGTTGATGTCTCAGAAAATGGAGTGTTTGGGGACGAAATGCCTGGATTAATGAGCCCCCAGGCAGGCTGGGATCCTGGCCCTGACTGAGGGCATTGTACAGGCTGGAGGCAGTGCCAGAAGTGTGCCATGACCTCAGCCTGGCATTTCTGGGAGCTGCCAAGGTGCCCAGGAGGGTGGGATGGCCCGTTCTGGGGGCCAGGCTGCTCCAGCAGGGCGGCTGGAGGTGCTGCCCTGGGGCTGACCTGTGTGGGATGGGGCTGAGCAGCTCCTGCCAGCTGGGCAGGGTGAGCTGAGGTGAGCCTTTAAACCTTCCCTTGCCAGGCTTTTGTCGCTGGGCTCCAGCCCACACCTCTCACAGTGCTGCCACTGTGTTATTTTTATTTTTTATTTTTATTTTTGCATGTTGTTTTCTGGGCTTGGAAAAGCCCTGGGTGCAATGAGGAGCAGGAGGATGTCGGGCAGATTCTCCTTGCCGTGGCTGTGGGATGAAAGATSGCAGCTGTAACCTGACATTTTGGGGTAAAGGGCTGGCTTGTCAGCTCAGCTCAGGCAGTCTGTAGTGCTAATCCTGAGCAAACACAGCTCCTCTGTGAGCACCAAGCCAGCTTGGCTTTCAGTTGTGAGTGAGCTGTGTCTGGGTGACTTGGGGAGCCTGTGCACAGCACACCCTTGGGTGGTTCCAAGTCATTCTCTGCGTGATGGGGATCAGGCAAAGGAGATCTCTCTCCTTTATAAAGTCAGATATTTTTATAATATATTTTTATATATTTATTTTTATTTATATATTTTCATGTATTGTATATTTATATATTATTATATATAATTTTTCCTATATTTTAATTTTTATATAAATATTTTATAGTTCTATATTAAAATTTTTATATATAAAAATTTTATATTATATAAAATATATATTATTTTATATAATATTTATATATATGAATTTGTATTTTCTATATAAATTTATATATTATATATATATATATATATAATTTTATATTATATTTTTATAAAACCTCATCCTCATGGGAAGGAGCCACCACGTTCCCCCGGGAAACCACCTGGGAAAAAATGAACAAAAAATAAGTGTATTTTATAAAAAATACACTTATTTTTTGCATTCTTAGGGAGCTGAGAGTGTTTTCCATCACTGTGGTGGGGTGATGTGAGGCTCTGTTATCACACTSTGTGTTATCTGTTTGTTATCAGCTGCAGACCCCAGTGCAATGTCCCAGTAACTCTGTGGAGTGACAGCACACTGACAATCCATTGTTCCTGCAAACAAACCTGATCCAAGATTTTATTTAACTGCTTTTCAGTGTAATCTTTGGCACTAAAAAAAAAAAAAAAAAGAAAAAAAAAGTCACAGAGGCAAATTGACTCATTTGCTTTCTCATCCAGGGAAAACTTTGTTTATAATTTCCCTCAGTGCTATTGTTGAGCTGGAACAAGGTACGTTTTTAGTTACACTTAGTCAAGAGCCTTTCAGCAACAGTGGGAAGCAGTGGCTAAAAATACAATTTACCAGTTTTGCTGTGGAGGCAAAGCAATTAATATTAAAAGTGGCCTTTTCACAGAAGAGTTCACATTCAGAATGCATTTCTTTATTTAAAAAAGCAGAGAAAAAACACAAAGAAAAGGCACGTTTGAGCCTCCCCACCATGGGATGCAGGTGTGGGCGGGCAGAGCAGCCTCCCTGCAGAGACCTGGAAATGCCTCTTTGTACCACAGGGTAATCTTGCCAGGAGTAAATTCTCCCTTTCCCTGCCTGTTCCACCGCAGGTTGCAGGGAATGGAGACTTGGTGSCTTTGGGTACATCCCCATGCTCAGTTCTAGGATCCTTACCCTGCCTGAGTTTTGGGGGCCTCCTGGTGTCACTTGCAAACCACCCTGTCAACCACGTCAGGGCCAGCAGGTTGCCTCACTGCGGACAAAAGTTGATTTTCTGGGCTGTTTGCAGGTCTTCCAGTCCAACCTTTTCCTTGTTCCTCCCTCCCAGGCATTGTGAGGTAAAACTGTGAGACCTTCACTGCTGTCAGGGCATCAGAGGGTAAAGCTGCACTACTGTGGTTTGAAATTTGATCTGCTATTTTTATTTTTTTTTCTTCTTCCTCCAGTAATACTTGCATATCAGTTTCCTGGATGGGTTTRTTCTCTCACTCACATTTAGTCATTTTATCTTTACCTGCTCCTCAACATATTTTCAGATTTTATCTCCATCCAAATTTTTTTAAAGCTTATTTTGAAAAGTGAATCTTCCCGACTGTGRATCTTTTTCCAGGATCTGCTCCCCTTTTTAAAACAGCTGCCAACTGTTGCACCTGGCTGGATGTGCCACTCTTAATCACATGCACCGAGGAAACAAAACCAGGCTGTTTCTGCAGCCTGCATTTTTGACATTTTCTTCCTTCTAGGTGTTTGCTTTCACAGCTTTTCTTTTTTTGTGTGCCACAGTTTGTGCTGAAGCTGCTCCATGCACACTTCTGTTAGCCTGCAGCCCTCCAGGAAACGTTTTGGAGAGCAGAATTGTGCCCGCAGGGAGCAGGACCGGGCTGGTGTGTGTCACTGTGGTGTTCCCCCCCAAGGTTTTGTGGAGCTTGCAGGAGCTGGAGCAGAAGGCAGAGTGAAGCTGATGTCTAAAATCTGGAAAACAGCCAGGTGAAAATTTGGTACAAAGCCCTGCTCTTCCCTCTGTCCCTGTGCTGTGCTGTGAGCAGGAATGAGCTGGGTTCATTTCTGCAGAGTCTGACTTGCAGAAAGATYCAGTTCCTGCTTCCCATTAAGCAGCTTGTCTTCTGCAGCGAGCTGAAGGGATGCACATGTGGCAGYTCCTTATCCTCTCGAGATAATCTGCTCTCAGGTTTGCATTCAGCACTTTGCAGGATGCCTCCTGTCAGCAATGTGCTGCTTTTTTTTGTTGCCCTGGCAGGATGGGGTGGTTTGGCTTGAGCTGGCACCAGGTGATGCTCACATCTGGATCCCCCCGTTTGTCCCTGCAGGTTTTGTGGTTTTCTCCCCTGACCTGCTGCAGCTCCTTGCATTGCAGCAGATCTGCCCCTGTGCCCTCAGGAGCTGGGAAAGGGGAGGTTAGGGATGAGCAGCACAAGGATGTAACCCTTGTTTCTGGATATTTCAAATGCCAGGAGGATCTRCAGGGGTTCCTTCACCAGTATAATACAGTATGAATAGAGGGAACAGTAGAAGAAGTCATAAATGAGCTTGCATTCCTTTCAGTAAGGAATTGAAAAAGCAAACTGAGACCTAGAAAAGGTTTCAGGTGAATTGGGGCAGAGCTGGTGCTCAAATGGCACTGTGGGGTACAGGTGCTGCTGCTTTGGACATGTGCAGCCAAGGAGAAATGTGCTTTGGATATGTAGAACCAAGGAGAAATGTGCTTTGGACATGCAGAACCAAGGAGAAATGTGTTTTATGGAGGTTTCTTTTCAGAGTGGCTGGGCAGAAGCACTGTGTCAGCCCAAACCATCACTTGCCTCCAAACCATCTCCTGCTGGTCCCTGAGCTSTGATCTGGGCTCTGGCAGAGAGCAAAATCAAACCTCACCCTCATGGGAAGGAGCCACCACRTTCCCACAGGGAAACCACCTGGGAAAAATGAACAAAATCTGCCCAAAATCTCCTTTTCTGGCAGTGTTTGCACCTTTGGTGCTACACCCGTGCTGCTTCTCGTTTGCCATGTGAGATCAGAGGCACACTGAGGAAAACCACTGCAACAAAGAGAACTAAAAAAAGCYAAGTTATATAAAATAAAGTTCCTTTGCTCTCTGTCTGTTGTGGAAGATTGTCATGGAAACATTTTTTTTTCTTTCGGAGAATAAATTCGTTTTCTGTGAATAATGTCCACAGAGCTGAGGGAGAGAGCGTATTGTTTATCTAGAAACTCTTTACTGGAGACACCTTCTTTCCTGGCTCCTGACAGTTGTRAATGCTTTATCTGCTGTGTTTTAAATCACTACAAAGGAGGGTTTTACCTGGGMCTCAAGAGCAGTGGGATGGGCTGGTTGGCTTCTTCTCTTCCCTAAAGCCAGAGAGCTGAGTTGGCATTAAATCAGGGCCTTCCTTAACTGCAGTTCTAAAGTGTGAAACAGGGGCTGTTTAATGGGAAACATATCCCACMAGCAGATGGGAGATGGGGAGATGTTGGCTGCTGGAGTTAGGAGGGCGAGTTATGGCTGATTTTCCCTGAGGAAAGTTTTCCCTGATGGCTGCTCCCACCCTGAGCTTAGAGCTTTCCTCCAGGGTTTTGCCATGTCAGGAGTGGGGGTCAAAAAGCCCTTTTGTGAGAAACTGGGGAGATTTTGGACAGCAGTGCTCAGTTTTTGCAAGGCAAAGCCATCTGTGGCAGGCACTCAGAGACAGGACTGCTCCTTGCAGGAAATGTCCCTGGCCTGGGGGCTGGCTTTGACAGGGATCTGCAAGGAATTCTCTGGGAGCCTCTGAGTGCATCCTCGTGGATGTCTGTGCCTGGCTTTCTGCCACCACCGCTTCCATCAGCCTCTGCATCATCTCTCCTGACTTGTGCAGATATCCCCAGAGGCCAGGGAGGTAAAAATGTGCAGCACTCCCTCACATTAACTGGCTGCCCCATTAATGAGCTGACCCAGGGAGCGCTGAGAGGTGGCTGGGAGCGATTTCTTTCTGCCAAAGGCCAGACAGATCCCCTCTGCGAGCCCCTCAAGATAAGCCATGAACCAGGTGCCTTCCCATGGATGGGGCTGTGCTGAGCTCCTGCTCCCCAGGCAGTGTCTGGCATCTGTGCCTGCTGCAAATGCTGCTGCTTTGGACACGTGGAACCAAGGAGAAATGTGCTTTGGACATGTGGAACCAAGGAGAAATGTGTTTTATGGAGGTTTCTTTTCAGAGTGGCTGGGCAGGGGCACTGTGTGAGCCCACTTGCCCCCAAACCATGTCCTGCTGGTCCCTGRGCTGTGAAAGCATGGCTGTTCCAGGTGCCAGGGATGCTGAGAGGTCAGGATGTGTCTGTCTGTCCCTGTTTGAACAAGAAGATGAGAGGGAGAGGGCAGCTGGCTCTGTGGAAGCAGCAGAGCAGAGCTCCAGGGAAGGATAATCTCAGTTGCCTGAGCATGGCACAAAGCTCCCCATAAATAAGATGTAACAGACATGCTGAAGAGGARTAGCCTGAGTTTGCCCAATTTACCTCTTGGGATGTTCATTTTAATTTTGTTCAAGAGCTTTCTCTTATCAGAAATCTTTCCCCCAAAATCAGAAATTTTTCCGATCAGAAAAATTTTCTTATCAGATTTCTCTTATCAGAAATCTTTCCCCCATGCAGGTGCTTGCAGGAAATCATGGAGTCAGTGCTTAGCATTCTCTTAATTAAATGTTTTATAATGTCAGTTAATACAACAAGCAGTTCTTGGACCTCAGACTGCTCTGAAGCTCTTCTCAGAACTCTTTCCAAAACTTCAGCATAATTTTTTAATTACTGGATACAGCAATCTAAGAATAGTCCCCAGTGCCTTGGACAGGTGTAATTAATACCTTTTCTTGCTCACCAGATACATCCTGCTTATGCTTTTGGGGATTATGTTTAAGTTGGCTGTGCCACCAAGAGGCTTTAGGTTCATTTGCTTATCCAAAGTCCTCCTGAGTCCCTTTCTACCCCTTTCTGTSGTGTTTGGGCTGTAGGGACTTGGTGGGATGCTGTTTTCACCCCCTGGCAATCAGATTCTGTCCCTCCAGGCTAGCAGGAACCCCAAGTACACGAGTGAATGTACTCAAAGTACACGAGTGAATGTACTCTGAGCTACTCTCTTGTCTGGAGGAGTTTCTGTGTCCTCAGGGGCTGATTTCCAGCTTTCCTGGCTGGCTCTGGCCTGAGGCAGAGCCAGGGGCCTCCTGCCTGCTCAGACATYTATCCTGGGGTCGTGCATGGCTACACCCCAAACTCTTGGCTTTGTCAGGAGAAAAGRAAACATCCCAGTGACTCCTCCCCGCCTTTTCTGATTGCTGATTTTACTACAATTGCTGGAACACCCTTTTCTGTAGTGCTTTATTTCCTAAGATCCTGAAACTTGCTGTATAAAACCCCACATTCCTTTACTGAGCTGTAAAAACTGCCAAGCTGTAACAGTTTAGAGAGAAGAATAAGCTCTACCCAGAGAATGAAATTGGCATTTTCTAGTCCTTGGAGTTGGTTGTGATGAACAACTTGTTCTGTGCCTGGCTGGGTGATTGCCCAACGTGAGATGTCCTTGAAGGGGTTGGTTTTGGGAATTGTGCTGACAATTGTGCAGGCTTCAGAGTTAGGGCTGTTTAATGTGATTTGAATTGGCCACCCAAAACCACCAGCTGCTTTGGAAAAGGGAGCTCAGATTTTTGTGGTGAGAACAGTGGTAAATACAAAGCAAGCTGCAAGTGAAGCCAGACAGCTATGGCTGGAAACAAGAGAGGAAAGAAACTGAATTTATTGCTGCCTTGGGCACAGCAAAAAGAAGAAAAGCTGGAGATGGACTTGCAGYACTGATGGCTGCAAAATATCTCCCTGGTCTGGCTCTTTGTCTCATTCTCCTGGCTGAGGTCAAAGTGGACAGTAAAGGTTTGGGATTTGGGTGCAGAAGTCCAAGTTCTCAAAAAAAAAAAAGGAAAAAAAAAAGAGGAAAAAGGCAGAGATTGTCCCTCCAACAGTGAAACAGTCCCTCTGATAGTTGAAGTTGCTTCTCCTGTGCTCCGTTGGTCTCCTGGCCAAATCCCACAGTTCTTGCTGGATTCTCTTCCCTCTCAATTCAGCTGAGCTCCCTTTGGCAGCAGCCAGCAGGAGCTGCCTCCCTCCCTCTTGGGCTGAGAACTCACAGGAGGAAACAATCCAAGAGGCTGGGGAGGTGGGGAAAGCTCTTCAGGAGCCCTCAAAATGTCACACCCCGATTCTGCAAGGCCCCTGCAGGGTTACACATGTCAGAACACCATTTGCCAATAATGGTCACTGCASTGGAGGTGCTGCTGCAGTTGTTTTTGCAGGCATGTGAGCTGGGCATTGCTCAGGAGCTCATGGCTTGTCTCCTACGGACTGACTGAGGGGAGCGCTCTGCTGAGAGCATCCAGGCCAATGAGCTGAAATGGCCCTGGGCAAGCAAATCCCTGCAGGAGCTCAGCTTCTCAGCTGGGCCTCTCCAAGTGTCCCTGGCGGGGATGAGGATGGCTTGGATTTCTGCCCCTGGAGGTTCCTCCTGCCCCAGCAGCAGTCTGGGAAGCTTCCCACACGGAGCTGGGTGGCCACAGGAATGGAGGAACCCCAGGATGAGTGTGGCCCTTCCCTGCCCCGTGGCATCCCATACTGCTTGACGCAGGGCGTGCACAAAGTGTCCCTCTGGTGGCAGCAGCAGCAGAGTTCCTCCAGCAGCGTGTTGTGCCCTGGAGCTGCTTTTCTCAGGTTATTTTTGCCTTGGCGGCCTCGCTGTGTGTTTCCTGCTCACGAGCTCCACGCCATGACTGAAACCGGCACCTGCGGCAGCAAATCCCTGCACGAGTCCTCAGCTTCCTTCAAGCTGGGCTTCTCCCAAGTGTCCTGGCAGGGATGGGATCGTGCTTGGTTTCTGCTCCGCAGCAGGCACTGGAGTTCTCAGAGTGAGGCAACAGGTCCTGGAGCTCCCTAACAGGAGCTGCTGCCCTCTCTGAGATCGGCCACGGTCTTGCGGGAGACCCGGGGATTAGTGTGGCCCTCCCCTGCCCGATGGCATCCCATACTCTGCTGACGCAGGGCCTGCACAAAGTGTCAACCTCTGTGGCGGGCAGCAGCACGACGACTCTCCTCAGCAGTGTTTGGTCCCTGGGTGCTGCTTTTTCTCAGGTTTATTTTTGCCCCGGGGGCCTTGCTGTGAGTGTTCTGTGCAGTTTGGTGGCAGGCAGCCCCGGCCTCCCCCGGCTGTCTCTGAGGCTGAGGAGCCCTCCCCGAGCAGGAGCTGGCAGTGTCCCTGTCCCCGTGGGTGGCTGGGGGACACACGTGCTGCTCTCTGCAGGCCTGGGGACACGTGTCCCCCTCCTGAGCCCTGCATCCCCTCCTCCTGGCCCTTCCTTCACCTGCTCTCCCGTGTGCTGCAGCCCGGCCTGGAGGGGTTTKGGAGAGCAGCAGCAGCAGTTGCTCATAGGATGTGTCACAGCAGAACCTTCAGGAAAAGTAATTCATTCCAGCAGTGTGATTCTAGGACTCAGGAACCAAAAATACGGGCTATTACTCATCTTTGTATCTCATAACACAGAATAACCTAAAGCATTTATCTATTTACACAGTGCAGCTTTAGCCAAAAAGCAGAATGTCAAGAGCCACTGTTGCTACATATTGAGAGTAATTACTTGCTTTATCATTTATTTTTTTATTTCTGTGCCAGTTTTGGCCAGGAACTCAAGTCAGGAGACTTGAGTTGGGCTGATGCAGGGACCAAGAGCCCCTCCTTGAAGCCTGGGAGAGCAGAGCTGAGTAATTGGCACGTCTTGAGTGGGCTGTGAAAGCTCCAGTGTGTTTGTTTGATGATTACCCAACATCCACAGCATTTTCTCCACCAAATGCTTTCCCCCTTCTGCATGAATGAAATTTCCAGGTGCTTGCACACACATCCACCCTGCACAGGAGGCTCTGTGTGTTAGGTGTGCCTGGGCACATTTGGTCCTTGCTCTACCTCTGGATGGACTCAGAATCAGGGACATTTAGCTGAGTCAGCCCTGGGGGAACTCTGTGCAGAGTTTGATCCCTAGAACTGGGTATTTCTGGAATAAATCTGCTGTTCCCACCTTGGTCAGCTCTGCAGGGGGATCTCTTGGGCCTGAGGGAAGGGGGAAAGGTGGCTCAGAGCTGGGGTSAATCCCAACACTGCCTTGCTCGTGTGCTGGGGCTGGTGCAGTGCCTGCCAAGGTACCTGTCAAAATTAGGGGAAAAGTTTGTCCTTAAGGCACAGAAACTCACTCTTGGTGATGGTGGAGGAGTCCTCCAGTAGTGCCATGGCTGGCTCTGTGTTTTGTGTTCAGGTGGGCAGCAAATGTGGACATGTATAATGTGCTTTTTGTATAATGTGCTTTTTGTATAATGTGATTTTGTATAATGTGCTTTGTGTGCAATGTGCTTTTTGTGCAATGTGCTTTTTCCTCTCAGTGAATTAGGGATGCCCTACCAATATCAATACTAGATTGCTGCTCCATACTGCTACCACTCCATGCTTGGTACCTTGCAGCTGTGATAAATACCAGCTTTTCATTTATTTTTGATTTAACTTYAGCAGAGGTTGTGTTGTGCTGCCAACATACAGTGTGGTATCTCCTGTTTGTGTGACCTGTGCATCTGTTTGTCCTCAGCAGAGYAACTCCTGTGGTTTGCTGTCTAAACACTCCTCTGTGCTCAGCTCCATCTCATCAGCTGAAGGAATGTACTAATTTCAGTCTGTTTCCTTGGTGAATCACCTGGGCCTTTCAGAAGGGTGAAATCCAGCTCTGATTTACCTGTTGTTTTATCTGATGGCTAAATGGTGTCTSTTTAGTGTGAGTAGTCAGGAGTGCCAGGTGTTTGTGGGCCTGGGTTCACCCAGGCAGCTCTGGTGTGTGGTGTTCACCTCACCTCTTTATCAGGATGATTTTTCCATGGCAGGAGCACACTCAGCACTGTTGGCTCCTGGCTCTCAGCACACGCTAGGAAACCCAAATTCCTGCAGTTTTACCCTCCAATTCCAAGGCATTCATGTCACAGGGGAGGCGTGGATGACCCTGARCATTCCCAGGGATGGAGCAGCCCCATCTCTGAGCATCCTGTGCCAGGGCCTCAGCACCCTCACAGCCAGGAATTCCTTCCCAATGTCCCATCTAACCCTTATGTCTGGCAGTCTGAAGCCATTCCCCTTGCCCTGTTCCTCCAAGCCCCTCTCCAGAGAAAAAGCTGAAAAAAGAAATGTGCCAGGAGAGTGGTACCAAAATGGTTTTGTTTTCCGTAGTAGGTTTTCATGCAAATCATGCAAAGCCAACACTTGACTGTGGTTTAAGGAAATTGTAATGAAAGGATATAATCTCCAGTCGTGTACTGGAAGCCAGGAAAAGCCAAAAAMCAGCACTTGAAAGTTGTAAACACCAGCCTGGAGTCTTTCTGAGCGAGCAGCTGCAATAAATGCCCAGCCTGAGGCGTGTCAAGTGTTTGTGGGTGCTCAGTGGGAYTGTCCCCTCTCCTTTGTCCCTGATTTCCTTGCAGTGATTTTGGAGAGTCATTGTAGAAGGAAATAAAGGGTGGAAGAGCAGCTCTTCTTCCTCTGAAATGTGCGGCTGTGCCAGCTGAGAGGGGACATCCTTGTGACCTCTGGTTTTTTTCAGTGGCTGTTTACACAGCCTTAGAGCAACAAGCCATGGCTGTGGCAGCTRACAAGCCCCTGTCCTGCTCCCCCTCAGGTGGCAGTGAAGGTGATTGACAAGAAGAGGGCCAAGAAGGACACSTACGTCACCAAGAACCTGCGGCGCGAGGGGCAGATCCAGCAGATGATCCGCCACCCCAACATTGCCCAGCTGCTGGACATCCTGGAGACTGAGAACAGCTACTACCTGGTCATGGAGCTGTGCCCCGGGGGCAACCTCATGCACAAGATCTACGAGAAGAAGAGGCTGGAGGAGCACGAGGCCCGCAAGTACATCCGGCAGCTCATCCTGGCCGTGGAGCACCTGCACCGGGCTGGGGTGGTGCACAGGTGAGCTGGGAGGGCCCCTCAGGCTGGGCTCTGCTCCTCTYAGGGTGGTTGTGTGTGCTGGGCGAGTTCCTTGTGCTCCTGAGAGCTTTGGGGGTGCTGGTGGTGGTGTATGGCTGCTCTTCCCTTGGGCTGTGCCTGCAGGAACATCAGCAGCTCCACAGCCAGGAGCTGGACTCCATGGTCCTCATGGWTCCCTCCCAAGCCAGGATTGCCAYCCTGATTTTTTAAGTTTTTCTAAGCCTTCTGATGTTTACATTCTTSTAAGGAACTTTCTCACACATTTTATGTAGGTAACTCATTGTTTTGSATTCTTCTATGGAGGAGGAGAARTTTGGTGGGCTSTTGGTTTGTCCAGTGTCATTGGAGAGGTGGCACTGTCACCCTCCAATCCACTGTCACTCTTGGAAATCTATAAATGTTAGAGTCAGAAAATAAAAAACCCTTTTTTACCTTAGAAAGAACAGCGAGCCCACATCRYGTTGTTYCGTGTCCTWTAGTGACACAGATATCCTATAGGATATTCTGTGGTTCTGTGCCAGTGCAGAGAAGGTGCAGTCCAAAAGCAGGGCCCKTTCACTCCCCAAAGCTCTGCCCCAACAGGGGGAAACGATGGATTATTTCAGGATCTCTTGGAGAAGGTGGCTGTGCAAGCCCCTCGTGCCACTGCTGGAAGTGCAGGTGGCGATGTCACCTGTGGCTGCCTGTCCCTGTCCCTCTCTCCTCTCTGCTGCCATGGAGACAGCAGGGTGGTGGGCAGGCTGGACCTTTGGAGCCAGCACCTCTCCTCTCCCGTTCCTGGCTGTATTTATAGGGAGCTGTGCTCAGAAGGAGGCTCTGCTTGCTAAATTTGGCCCAGCTGGTGCTAAGTCTGGCCTCCCACACAGTTCCCATCTGATGCTGAGCAAGTTGTGTGGGCCCCATCCATCCTCCTGGCTCCTGTGGGCACGCTGCAGGAGCCAGACAGCTGAAAATGCTGCTCAGGACCTGCCTCTGCAGGGGCTGGGCAGCTGCCCACAGCCAGCCCCTCCAGCTGTGCCCAGCTGTGCTCCAAAAGCTGCTTTTCTCTTGCCTTGGGGCTCTGTGTGCTCCTTGGGACCCATCAGGGATATCTGCCTCTGGTCCCACCTCCAGCTGCATTTCAGGTGCCACTGTCACAGAAATGTTTGAGCAGGCACCAGGCTCTCTGTCAGCCTCAAAACTGCTGACTTCTTTCCATTATTAAGCCCACAGCCTGAGGCAGGGACAAGGAAGAGGTTTTAYAGCTTTCAGGGATCAGCTGATACCCAGTATTTAGAGAGAGATAAAGGAAATAAATCAAGTTTCTGAGATGGGCAGAGGAGAACCAGGCAGGAAGAGATGAACRTGTTGARGTTTTAGGAGCAGGAYTGGGGCAGCAGCAGCAATTCCTSTCCCTGCAAAATTCACCTTCTGCASAGTGGCCAAGGCATTACAGGGGGCTGGCAGGCTTGGCTTTGGTCCTGCTCTCTTTCTGAGAGCGCTCAAACCCACATTTTGTGCAAAAATAGCTTGTTCCCTCAGCACAGGCTGGAATCAACAGGCTGCTGTGGTGAGAGGGAGGCAGGGCTTTGGGCCAGGGAGAGCCTGAGTTCCCTGTGGATACTGAATTTCTGTGTGGATCCTCAGTTTCTGTGAGGATGCTGAGTTCCTAAGTGGATGTTGAGTTCCCCTGAGGATGCTGAGTTCCTGGGTAGAATCCTGAGTTCCTGGGTAGATGTTGAGTTCCTGGGTGGATGCTGAGTTCCCCTGTGGATGCTGAGTTCCTGGGTGGAATCCTGAGTTCCTGGGTAGATGTTGAGTTCCTGGGTGGATGCTGAGTTCCCCTGTGGATGCTAATCCCTGCCCCACAGGCAGCCTCCTGCCTCCACCCTGTTTCTCAGATCACTCCTTGGGAGGTTTCCACACAATGAATGAGCAGCTCTAATTCTGCCCAGAGTGATAAAACCTGACAGAATCATCTCTGCCAGCATTTTCTCTGCCTTAACCCATTCAATTCTCCTGCAGGCAAAGAGTGGAGAGGAGTGTGGGGATGCAGGAAAAGCCCTGGTGGTGTGATCTGGGTTTGTTCTCTCTYAGCAAGCGAGGGAGGGAAATCAACAATTACCTCAGGAGCTGTCCTTCAGCATCTCGGGCCTCTGACTGTGGCAGCTCTAAAAACAGGCTGCTCAATCAGCTCCTGAGAGAGGGAAAAAATAGTGCAGGAGTCTGATTCATTCCCTGCCTGGCTGCAGTGCCAGTGTTTCTTGTTGTTGTTGTTGTTGTTGTTGTTGTTATTTTTGCAGCAGGTAAAAATACCAGCCCTTCCATGTGAGTGGGGATGAGGGGGTGTTGGATCTGGCCACGTGTGGAGCAAACTGCAGCATCCCCAGCCAGGAAAGGGGCTGCTGGTTCTCCCTCCAMATGCTCCCCATGCAATGGGGCAGGGCCCTGGGAAGCTTTTTGGTGGCACTTTTTGTTCCATTGCAAACAAACAAAAAAAAAAAAATCTCAGGTTTTGTCTGTGTTATTTGGGRAGTGGTGTGGATGGCTTAGCCTTGTTTCACTTGGGGTGAAAAACCCCAGATGGAAGGAAAGTGGCATGAGATTTGCTTGTGYTGCTCAGAAAGCTGCATGGCTCCCAGTCCAGACTGGGCATGGCAGAGAAGCACTCAGATCACTGCTCCTTGGACAAGAGCAGGCACCCAGAATCCAGTGGAAATTGTCTGTACAATGGTCTGTACAAAACCAAACAAACAAAACCCCTAAAAATCCAAAAACAAGCAAACCAACTTTTGTTAGGTTTTGTTAGGAGGCACTGATGTTAAAAAAAGAGCTCCAAGAAACTTCATTTTCATTTAGAGGTGTAAAAATACCCCCAAACTCCTTTTTGACTGTGTGGATGTGTTTTAAAGTTCTAAATGTGTCATCTGCTGAGGTGGGGGAAGTCTGCAAGTTGCAGGGTGCAGGAGCTGAGGGGTGCCCAGGGTTCAGAGCTCCTGGGCTGCTCACTGGAAGCAAAATGCCACTGTTCTATTTATAATCCCATGCTATCATTTGGGTTGCTTTCCCTCTATCAGGAGAGCTGCTAAAAATACGCTTGCCACAAGCTCAGCTGTGAATCAGGTAGGAATATTTATCTTTTCCTCCCCCTGACAGAGGAAAACAGAACCAAATGGCAGGCTCTGGCGGAGCTTTTCTCTTGGCACAGGGTGTTTGCACAGGTCCTGGTGCTGTCAGCAAGCWGCATGAGCAATGAGCCCTCTGGGAGCACAGAGACAGCAGGGAAAATGCAGTGAAAGCCTCGGTGCCTGCCACTGCATCCCACAGGGAATTCTCAGCCRCCCTTTTAAAGTCGTTTTAACAGAGCCCAGGCCCATTCAGGGCAGTTACTGTCAAGGAGAAGCACTGAATGGTGTGTTGGTAGCAGCATTCCCCTTTTCCTGCCCCCCTGGCAGCAGATTCCTGCCTTCCAGTGCCCTGTGGTGAAGCGTGAAGGAGATGAAAATCCCTGGAGTTCTGGGCAGAGCTGGGGGATGCCACACGGTGCAGTTTGCTCAGAGTGCCACAGGATCCCTCCTTTGGTACCTGCTGCTTGACATCTTGCCTTTGATAACTTCCAGCCTGGTAATTTGGAGTGCCAGCAGTCTGGCTGCTGATGCAACATTGATGRCAGATCCTGCTCTGCAGAACAAACTCTCCTTTTGGAGCCTGGGGCTGGTTCATTCTCTGCTTYATTTCAGACCTCAGAATTACCTTTGGCCATTCTCCCTGGGAGTGCTCTGGTGCAGGCAAACACTGGTGAAAACACCATTTTAGTGAGGACAATGGGCCAGATTCCTCTTTTACAGAGGCAGCCACATGGAATCCAGTGGCAGAAGAGTTGGGCTCAATGATGTTTTGATACCAAGGCCTTTGAAACGTGTGTTGGTACATAAATGTGGTGATGAACCYGAATCTCTGCAACCTCTCCAGCTCTTGCACAAGGCTTGGCCTTGAGGGTTGGTGGTTAAAAAGTGATTTTCTGTGATTAAAAATAAGATTCAGGAGAGAGCAGCCAGCCACTGCTGCTGTGCAGCTGCGTGATGGTGAAACCTTCCCTCTCATCCYGCCTCCCCCAGACAAGAAACCAAGTGTGAAATGCAAAACCTCCCTTTTGCAGCCTGCCATGCCATGAATAAACTGCTCTGGGGGCAGCCCATGGGGTCCCTTGCTCCAGGGATTCACTTGTGTTCCTCTCTCTGGAGGCTCTTGGGCTTTCCAGGGCGGTCCAAAGAGATAAACCAGCCCCAGGGACAGCAGGACAAACCCCCAGAGGAACTCAGCCCATGGAGATGGAGTATTTTAAATGCAGGGAATGCCAACTGTGTGCTGCCAGCTCCACGAGCTGAGGAGACAGAAATATCTGCTGTGGGAATGCAGCCTGGCCTTCCTTGCCTTCGTTTTTCCTAGATTTGGTTAATTTCTCCCATAGTTAGACACTCCCAGCATCTGGGAACTGATCCCTTAGGCAGAGGTGGCACTTCTTGTTCCTTCTGCATTTAATGCCTGAGAGCATTTTCAAGTTTTTCAGCAATGAATGCTGAGAATTGGCTTATGGGGGAAAAAGCCATAAAATAATCCTTTAGTCATGGTGGTTTTTTGGGGRTTTTGTTGGTTTGCTTGKTTTTGGATTTTTGGGGGTTTTGTTTGTTTGGTCTTGTACAGACCATTGTACAGACCATTTCCACCCCTCAGCCTTGGATTTTACCTGTGGAGTGTGGGAATAGCTGTGCTGAGCTCTGCAAGGAGTTTGGGTGACATTTGACTCCTCAAAATTCAGGTTTATCCTTCAGCTGGGGCCTTTGGCTGTGAGGAGAAAGGAGAAATTGACCTCCAGTTCCCAAAACATGCTTAAAATGTTTCCAGTTTGTAAGTTTTCTGTAAACTTCCAGTACTTAGGGAACTCGGAGAGCCTGGTTAATTACAGGATGTGCTGACAAGTGCTTGTAATGTCATTTTGTGCCTGAAGAATAGGTGGGAAGCAGAGTGTGAAAGCACTGTTAATTTTGGGCAGGATGCACGGGGCTCTCTGCTTTCACTGAGGAACTGTGTGTGCTGCTTGCATTGTACATTTGATTATAGGCAAGCCTTGCACATACACTGATGAGAGTCAGGCAAAGCTGCTTCATTATTTTGGAGAYTGACTCAAAATATTTTCTTTCTTTCAGAGACTTGAAGATAGAAAATCTGTTGCTAGATGAAGACAACAATATCAAGCTCATTGGTATGGAACCAGTTTGGCAATTCCAGTAATTAAAATTGTTAGTTTTATAAAGAGAGTTTTTTGAGGCTTCATAATCCCCCATGTGACAACTGCTAATGTTGCTGCAGAGAGGAGCTGAGAGAGTATAGATAGCAATCAAGCTGTTCCTGACAGCATTTTGTGGAAAAAAAATGATCCAAATAATTCAGATTTAACTGGGTATGGCAATAATCCTACATCTCAAACCCACATCTTTCATACTGAAATCGGGAGCTCGGTAAAGAATTTAAGAATTGACACCACAGGAGTGCTTTATTTTATTATCATGCTCATTTCTTATTTGCCAGGGGCTGCATTCTGCCCCCGTGAACATATGCTTGCACTGAAGTCAGTGGGAGTTGCTCACATTTTTAGCAGCTGGCAAAATGTGGTCCTATATTTATATTTGTTACATTTGCTTCCAGCACCCAGGACAAAATTGGCTGAGAGGGCTGGTAAGGAATAAAAAAGATCAACGGTGGAGCCTCGATTGTGTTTAGGTCTCRGTTGTGTGTGGAGCTTGATTCATTCAAGCTGTGCAGGCATTTCAGATTAATCATTGCTGGGGATAGTCTCTCACTGCCTTGCAGAGCTCCCATTAATGTTAATGTGGGCATTGAAAAGAAAATATTCCTCTCATGAARGAAGTGCCAAACATCTGTTTGTGTTTCTGCCCGTGCCTACACTCAGCAGTGTCTGTGGCTGCAGGCTTAAAATCTCAACTTCAGAAAGTTCCATGGGCTGGAAAGAGGAAAACACTTGGGATTCAAAGAGCCAGGTCAAATGAACACGCTCTGTGAGGTCTGCAGTACCAGCAAACGGGAGGATGAGTAGGGAAATCTGAAGTACCCAGCTTTTACCTTGGGTTTTCAGGGTTGGGAATGGCACCCCGASTGCCAGGGATTGCTGTGCAAGATAAGAGCAGAGAGATCTCTGTGTTAGCTCAGCTGAGGGCCAGGAGGGCACTGAGAAGTGGCCATGAATCATTCCCCAGGGCTGATGGAGAGCACCCATGACCCTGATTCAGCAGATGCTTTAAGGAACTCACATCACTTCCCTGGTACTGGGTGTCTGATTGGAGCTTGGCATCCAAACCAAGCCCTTCCCAGATGATGCAAGTACACTTAAAACTCACGTGCCAAAATAAAGGCTCCAGGCCTGTGTCTGCAGTTTGCTTTGGCTGCGTGGAGGGGTCTCCTCACAGTRGATGGTGGGGGAAGGATAGAGAAAAGAGAAGTTTGGTTTTCCACAGCCTCAGTAAATGGTCCTCAGCTCTGCAGCCTGGTGTTCAGGCAAGGCAGGTTGCAGGCAGTGTGTGTGCTAAAACAAAGCAATTCAATCCCACCAGCCAAGTGATTCCCATGATCAGGGCTGGTGGCTTTGTGATGGTGTTGTAGCAAAAGAAAGGTTGCAATATTTTGTGTAGCCTGCCTTCCCAGAAGTGATCACATCACACAGTCCTTCCCAGGAAGGTTCCTCAGGAGTGAAGAACATGTTTGGAGGGATTAAAGTGCTGCTTCTCATGACTGGGAAAAGAGACTGAGCTACAAAACCATTTCATGTTACCTGCTGTGGGGTGAGAGCTTGTACAGCAGCAGACACAGGAGCAGCTAATGAAAACAAAAATGTTGCTCTTGTAAGAGCTGTGCAAGGAAGAACAGAAGGTGAAATGAAGATTTGAAGATTGAGGATGGGATATTGACATCCCTGCTTGTTCCTGCATTTCAGGGAGACCTGGATGCCTTGAGCCCTCAGCTGCTCCGAGGGCATCTTGGATTTTTTTCCTCCTTTTGGCTACGAGACAAGGTGGTTTAGAACCTGCTCTTAGATATTCTTCCTGGAAGAATTCCCTCTGAGAGGACTCTTGGCAGTCTGTTAACCAGGTTGAAGGACATCAGGATTGGAAGGAACCATTCCCTGTTACCTCCCAGCGCACGTGGTCGGTGTCAGACCACACAGAGTGCCTGTGTCCTGCTGGGACACCCAGCTCTGCTGAGCCCTGTGCAGCTCTGCTGGCCCAGGAGCTGCTGTTTCACAGCTCCTGCCCTGTGCTGAGKGGCAGAGCTGCAGGGATGGATGGCCCTGCACCCACAGCCTGGTGTGGGTGCCCTGAGGTGCTGAGCAGGAGCAGAGCGATGCCACGATGCTTTCCTGGCACAGCACTGGGGGTGCTGGAGCTCCCATGGGAAAATATTTGCTTTGGGAAAGCCAGGTGTGGCCTTWGATCTGACTTGTGGCCTTTGATCTGAATTCTGTCCCKTGCTGGGCTCYTAGRCAGGGAGAGGCAGGCAAGGTTATCAGTGCTGGTGGTCTCACTKCTCTCATCGAGAGCAGCAGTGCATCCTTAATAAAAACAATAAAAACCACRCTGTGAKCACCATGTGCTGACACAGTTTTGACAGCAATATCCTCATTTCCATGGCTGTGGAACCCCTGTCCCCAGCATGCTTCCATTTGCACACATTCTGCATTTCAGCAGGGGAATAAAAAAGGCATAGCAGCTGAAATGAATGAGCTGAACCAGTGAATAAGGGGGTGACAACTGAAGCAAATAAGAGAATGAAAACCCCTGGTGGAGCACCCCTCCTCTGGTACTGGTGAGGGGCTGCTGATTGACACCAGCACAGAACACAGCCCCCTGTACCCTGGGATTGTCAAACATCACACTTGGAGCTGGCCTGACACAGCAGGCTGAGGACCAGGAACAATTCCGTGTGCAGATGTTATTTCCAGGAGTTTCTAAAAGTATTTCCCAGCTGACAGAACTCGTCTCAGGCCACAGCTAATGAGCCCGTTAATTAAGGTAATGGATCCTCTGCAGAATTTGTGGAAGCCCCAGGGATGATTAAGCAGTGCCCMGAGATAATTGGTTTTCCATCAGAGGCAAATTCTCCCTTCAGTTTTGACAGAGTTCTCCAGGAAAACTCTTTAGCTGTGAAAGATGGGATTCCTGGCCCTCAGGGATGCAGGGATCCAGATGCAGGGATGCAGTTGCCACCATTTAGGCACTCCCAGTCACTGTGATAATTGCATTTTTTTTGTAAGCATTTTTGTATCTTTGCCTGGTTTAGTGGGGGAATGAGTCTTATGTGTCTGCCCTGCTTCTGATCCCTTGAGGAACTCCCCAAATTTGATTTTCAGTGGGGTGAAAGCTAAAGGACAGGCCAGCACTGCAAGTCCAGTGCAAACAAGCGTGCAGGTAAGGAAAAATAGCCACAAATTAATGCCTGAGAGGGGATATTGAGGAGCTAATCAGATGCCAGTGGTGGTTTTCAGAGATTCACAGAATATTCTGAGTTGGAGAGGGCCACAGGGACCCAACTCTTAATAAATGGGATTTGTGGTTCCCTGAGCCTGCAGCCACAGCAGGGCTGGAGCAGAAATTTTGGGAGCACCTTTGGGAAGCTGCAGCCCCTGCTGCTGAGAGGCTCCCTCTGCTCTCCAGTGCCAGCTTTAGCCAGTCCCTCCTTTCTATTGCCACAGGAGAGTGTCAGATACACCCAGGGACCAGAAATTCAGTAATTCAAGGCAGGGAAAGAGCAGCTAAATCAAGAAATCTCCACTTCTTGCTCCGAGATCTCCATGTGTCATTCCAGAGCTGGACCCTCTGTGTTTGTGCATCACCACAGGAGACCCAGAGTTTTCCACCTGATGGCTCATTTATACTCAGATTTTGAAGAAATCCCCTTTCACCTTGTCCCTGCCCAGCATCCTGCAGCCTGAGGTGGCTCAGGGGCTGGGACAAGCTCAGCTCTGGCTGTTGCCATCCAGCTGCACAGGAAATGGAACTGCTCTGTGTATGAAATGGAAAACTGGGCATGTTCTAAGGCTCCTCTTACTGTTTGTTGGTTATTTGGCACCTCGTAGAAGCAAATTACATCAAATGTGGATGAGTTGGGTTTTTTTCTCCTCAGGGAGTTCATTGCTTTTGGGAAAAAAAAAAAAGTTATTTCTTTTTAACTTGTGCTCTGGCCCAGTTTGACTGTGTCTCTCTTTCATAACTGTGTCTCTGTGCCTTTCACAGACTTTGGATTGAGCAACTGTGCAGGAATTTTGGGTTATTCTGATCCCTTCAGCACCCAGTGTGGGAGCCCAGCATATGCAGCCCCTGAACTTCTGGCAAGGAAGAAATACGGGCCCAAAATAGACGTTTGGTCCATGTGAGTTCCTCCTTGGGTTTATAATTGTTATTGCAAAGAGCAGGGGCATCTCCAGCTGCATCAGGGGGCTCAGGGCCCCTGAAATGTTCTCAGAGATGGGGCATCAACCCTGTAMTAGCTGTCAGACATTAAAGATGAACTGCAGTCTCTAAAACATAAATTTTCCCTTGCTCCTGATAATTTTGGTTTCTTTTTCTGCCTGTTTTCTTTCAGTGGGGTGAACATGTATGCCATGCTGACTGGAACATTGCCCTTCACTGTGGAGCCATTCAGCCTGAGAGCCTTATACCAAAAGATGGTGGACAAAGAGATGAACCCCTTTCCCACCCAGCTCTCCTCAGGTAAAGCTGCTCCACAGGATTGTGGCTCCTCAGTCATGCTAACTGGGAAAAGCTCCTTTCTTTTTCATTCTGGCCTCTGCAAGACCTGCAGGAGTTGATGTAGCAGAATTCCTTTTGCTCTGACTCCTGGGGAAGCACCAAGTTGTGCTGAATATGAGAGGAGGAGCAAATCTGTGAAATTCTCTGGGGCTGCTTTTGCAGAGCAGTTGGTCCCTTTTGCACATCCAGAAGGTTCTAGCATGGGCTAAGGGTGGATGAACAGATTGTTTTGGAATTACAGATTCCTGGGCATTGTCATGACTGGGGTTGGGTGACAAATAACCTGCCTCAAATAACCTCACATTTATTATGGAATAATGACATGAACCCAGAAAGTTATTCTGGGACAGCCACCTGGGATAACCTCTGTGTGTTCACAAAATGCAAAACAGTTGATGTATTAGTATCAGAAATACTAATTCCTGCTTCAGAGCCACGTCACTAGGCAACAGAATCACTTTCCAGCTTGCAGCAAGGCCACTGTCAGCATTTGGAACAAGCTGGGGTTTATTTYTTCATGCCAAATCTGTTGTCCGTGGAGAGCTTCTGCCTCCTTCCCTGGCAGCACGTTTGCAAGGGGCTTTTGATAGAATTAAAAGATCCCAAATACAGAAGAAGGGAATGGAAACCCTTGGGAGTTGAGTCACAAGGTGAATTCTCCAAGTGCAGATTCAGGGTTCCACCTCCCACCCTGTACAATGCCAGACCCTGAGCAGCCAAAAAGATAAAATTGCTTTTTAGCAGGCTTGGTTTTGCTGTTTCACCCATCCCASCATTGAAGTGGAGATCAGATTTTCTCCATTTCCAGCATCTGCAGCTCACTGTGGTCCCCAGGGAAGGCAGGATTCTGTTCATCCTGTGGGAGCTCCAGCAGCCTGGAGTTGCAGAGGTGATGGCAAATTAATGGAGTRGATTTAAAGATGTTAACCTTTGCCCAAAAGGAGCCCATCAGCCCCTGAGCCCAGCCCAGGGACATGGCACAGTGTGATTTAAGGTGACATTTCCTCCTGCCACCTKAGCCTTTGGGTCACTGGGCAGCCACTCTGCTCTGGGAATTGTAGTGCTTGTGAAATTCTTGGGTTTGTGGACCTCTTATTTTAGTCAGGTCTTCACTTCCATAAATTCATCTATAAAGCAGAGGATTTTCGCAGTAAAAAATTGCACTTTTACATGCCCAGTGGGCTGTCTTTCAATATTTAATTTCCTGGCTACTGAACACACAGCCCCACCATGCAGTCTTATCTCTGAGCAGGAAAACACTTCMATTTCTGTGCCCCACAATGCTGGCTGACCCTGAGCACCCAGAACAACCTGTGCAGCAAAACAGGSGCATTTTGGAGCTGCTGTTTGATTTTCCCACTTGGGAACCTGKTTCTCATGAAGCCTCTTTGAACAACAGCTCTCTGCTTATTGATTTTAGCTGAGCAGAGGGCAGGTGCTCAGGCAGTGGGTGTTCACCTTGCATATATTCATTTTCCTTCATGTTTTTTTCCCTGGGGAAATCATTTTGCTGTCCCCAGCTGTGTGGCTTAGCTCTGGGAGCCTCCAGGAGGGAATTTTCACCCCACAATTGGCTTCTCCCAGCCTGAATCTGTTGATCTGTGGCACTTCACAAGCTTCATTTCATCAGCTTGCCTTTTGGCAAGGGTGGGGGTGGAGAAGTGGGATTTTTTTAAGGAGATTTTGGGTGATTCGGAGACCAGGCATGGTGGTGATGAAGGAGGGAGTGTGGGTATGGGGAGAGGGATTTTTGTGGCTCAGAGCCAATGGGATGTGTGAGGTTTTTAACACAGACACTGGAGYAAGAGGGGATTCAATGGCAGAACAAGGGTTTGTTGTTTGCTGGGATGGGGTGAAGAAAGGGCACACCAGGCACACAGAGAGCAGCTTCCAGCAAGTTTGGGAATTTGGATGTAGGCTCTTCCTGCTGCTCTGCAGGATAATAGCAAAAATCCTGGAGAGTATTTAAGTAAAGCATCTCACTTAAATCAGTGGTTTGTGAAGAGAGGGATTAGAAAAAAGCCCAGCTGAAAGGGTAAATACAGAGTAAGAAGCCTCTCTGGCACATCTAAGCTTCTTGACACAGAGTTTCTCCAGCTGAAACCTGATTTTTGCAGGATATTGTACATTGAGCTTGCTCAGGTTGTTGGGTGTTGTCACTTGTTTGGTCTAACCCTGACTTATTTAGGGAGAAACCCTCCCTTCCTCATCCTCCACCCTCCCCATCCTGTCCCATCCCACTGTGGTGTCACCATGAGGTGCTTTATTCTCCTTAAATTGCACCTAGGAGCAGTGAAATAATTGATAATTGATAAWTTGATAATTGAGGATTAATAATCCTTGATAATCTGAGGAATGAAGACCAGACCTAGCTGAAACAGAGTTTATTTTCAGCTCASAGGGGCTCTTCTTGTGAGGCTTCAGGCAGATCACTTGATTGCATTGCTCCTAATCATGTAAGAAGCATGTGGCTTAAAAACTGAGTGTTTGTGCAGGAAACTCAGGAGGAGTGGTTGAATGTCATTGGAAATTGAAGGTTCAGGAGAACAAAGCAAGGCCTGTTAATTTTGCTGCACTCTTTTTAATTTGGCTAAAACCTTCTGCAGCTGATTGTAGGTGGGACGGCAGCCAGAGAATTTATCCTTGTCACATCAAGGGGAGCCAGATTTGCTTGTCTTCCTTCCCAGGTCTGCATCCCCTCCCTTCCACTCTCCCCTGGTCCATCTCCTTCTGCTTTGATGCAGGGATTTGTCTCTGACCTGGCTCCAGCCTCTTGCCCTCACGTGGGAATTAAATGAATTAAATGTTGGCTCACCTGCTCCGAAACTTCAAATGAGCTCTGAGCCAAAAAGTGCCTTTTCTGCTCTCCTTTGGATATAAAATAAATGCATTAAATAATGGATGTACATCATTGTGGCTGTAAATCATTGTTTGTTTCAGTTACTAATCCCTTATCAGTGCTCCCGTTTTCTCAAGGACAYGGGAGCTTGCAGTGAGGGAATTGTTCCTTTTTAGTGTGCTTTTGCTCRGGGTACATACCTGTGTTAACTCACCTCCTGTGCCAGTCCTAGAGCAGATGCCTGAGCTGATTTTGGGGGGTTTTCCCTCCATCTCTTCACAGCTGCCATAAACTTCCTGCGCTCTCTGCTGGAGCCAGACCCTGCCAAGAGACCGAACATCCAGCAGGCCCTGGCAAACMGGTGGCTCAATGAGAACTACCCTGGGAGGGCACCACCCAACGTCACCTACCCMAACAGGTACAGCAGGCAGGGCAGGGCAGGGGAAAACCTGGTGCTCCGGTTCCACTCGTGTCACACATCCTAGGAGCTGTGCATCCATCCTAAAGCTCGTGGAGATCGGCCCTGGGATGCTGGAAATGGCAAGAGCAGCACCTTGAAGTGGAAGCTGCAGTGTTTGCAGGGTGGGCTGGGGTGCAGATGTTCTGATTAATTTGCAGCAGGCCTGGGCATGGGGAGGTGTGACAGGCAGTTCTGATTGGTGSCTTGGGAAGGCTGAGCTGGAACAGAGGCTGGGCAGAGYYAMAGAATAAAGCAGGGATTTATCCAAAGGATCTCCTCCATGGAKCCACCTTGGGCAGCACAAGAGCCCAGCCAGGGCTGCACCCAAGATGAACCAAAATGGYCCCAAAATATACAACTGGTCACAGGGTCTSTCCCTGGGATCAGTTCTGCTCCATTTGCATCTTGCAGTTCATTGTCCCATTCCAGCTTTAGCCCATGCAGTCCCACCCTGCCCACGKTGTTTGTGCTCTTGGGCCTGAGATTTGGATCATTTGTCCTTGGTGCCCAGCTARAGAAGAAGCCTTTAAAGAGATTCTTTAATTTTTTAAAAAATAATACTACTTTTGTTTCATTACTTGATATCCCATGCTTGACCTCCCTAGACTTTATCWTACTGGAGCTTCAGAGGGAGAATAATCTGCAAAGCTTTTAATATTTAAAGGTGTGGCCTGGCTCCTTTTGAGCTTGTCCCACAAAGTACCACTGGAGTCAGCTTCCATGGAATTTCTCCAGTTTTTCCTTRGTGTGCAGCTATGGATAAGGTGTGRTGAAATGGTGTGTGAAAAACCCACTGCTGAATTTGCAAAGGATTAATTCCTCTCTTAATCAGCACAGAAGATGTTCTTGCAGTGCCCTTCCACTCCTRTGGGGGTAACTCCCATTGTCCCCAAGACAGGAGTGTGGCAGGAAGGGAAGAGCATGGAGATAAGGTGGGAGAACAGCAGAAGCTGCATTTTCAGGAGAATATTTTCCCAGGCTTTTTATAGGTTTGCTTTTGTTGAAGAAATTCCCTGAAGGCAAGCAAAAATTTCCCATTTTGCTGAGCACTTCAAGTCGAAATTGCTTGGATTTCTTTTGCTGCCCAGATGTCTCAACGTGCAGTGGCCAAGATAAGTTTTGCTTTTGAACTTGTGAAAAAAAGACCCAACCTCGGGCATTCCTTAGGGGCAGAAGGAGTGTTCACAGGCACAGGGAGCAAAGGGAATGAGTTATTTGAGATTTCCCAGGCTGTGTTTGACATCTTGTCTGAGTCCTCTCCATCAGAGCCCGGGCAGGAGTGGGAAAAGTGGGGAGGAATATTGCAAAATAAGCTCCCTCTGATATTAGGCCTGGTATTAGGAGTGAGGAATATCCTCTAGAAACAACCCAGCATTTCTCTGGAGATGGCTGGGAGCTGGTGGGTACCTCTGGGAATCTGGCCAGCCCATTTAGAAGTCTAAATAGGAGCAGAGCTCTTTGGAAAAATCTGGTTTTAACTCAGGCTGAGCCAATGCTTTGGCATTTCCACAAGACCTCTGTTCTGCTTTTCTCGCCTTGGCTGAGGCTGCTCCAGACTTTAGAGAGGAGACAGACATAAACATGGCTGTGACAGCAGGGAGACAGCAGCATTGCCATTCTGAGCTGCAGGAGTAATCCTGTGCATCCCCTTTCTCCAGCAGGAAATTCTCTGGCTAATTAGGGCAGGGACACTGGGCAGCAGGTAAGGGGGTGAAGCTCAGAGCAGTGCTGTGTGATTAGGGGAAAAGGGCTTTTCAGAGAGCCAGATTTTACCTCTTTTCCTTCAAAACCATCTCATCTTCATGATTTTCAGTGGTCAGGTGTAGGGGAACAAATGGCCTGAGCATCATCACGGTGCCATTTTCCATCAGGAATGGTCAGAGTGGTCAGATTTCTGTTAATTCCTGCAGCTCCTGTGCTCCCAGATAATCTGTCCTTTCCCTGCCTGGCTTTCGTGGGTCAAAACATTTGCCATCAGGTCAAATGCAGTGTTCTCTTTGTGGGGGTCAGAAGCCTGTCAGCACAGAAAGTCTCAATAACCAGGGGTATTCTCAGTAACCAGGGTTCAAAGGGTTCCATAGGGTTCAAAGTCTCAATAACCAGGAAATTCTCAGGGTTCCAGCACCTGCCTGCTCCTGGGAGAAGGGAACAAATCACCCCCGGTTACTGAGCCCTTGGGGGCCTCCTCTTGGGTGTTCTGCCATGAAGAGGACGCCCCAAAAACCCTGCTGTGCCTCTCCCCTGTGCAGGATTCACCTGGAGGACCTGAGCCAGAGCGTGCTGCTGCACATGACTGAGAAGCTGGGCTACAAGAACAGYGATGTGATCAACACCGTGCTCTCCAACAGGGCCAGCCACACCCTGGCCATCTATTTCCTGCTCAACAAGAAGCTGGAGCGCTACCTGGCCAGCCTCAGGGTGAGCCAGCTGCCTCCTGCCACTGCTGGGGGACGAGGGGACAAAAAGGCTGCAGGTGGCCTGGCTTGGTGGCATTTGGTCTGCCAGGATTACAGAATATCCCAAGGACCGTGCATTGGGAAGTGCCCCTGTGCTGGGTTAGCTGTGCTGCTTGGAATGCCAGTCACACARTTTATGGAGTCAGGACATCAGGAAGAAGCTTAAGAGCTCTTAAACTTATTTARGTTGAAGTGAAAAGTCAGCTGAAAGTTTTACCTGAAGCACAGCTCAGGCCTTCCAATCTGACAACAGCAGCTCAGCTTTTTTCCTTCCCTCAGTCCTTTCCACATTGCCACAATGATATTGAACATGTAATGGACCAAACCCATCATCTCTGTGAGCTGATGCCTCTCCACTGAATGCCAGGAGTGGTGCAGTCCATTAAGCAGTAATTAAACCTTAGTGTTCTCTAATTACCTTACAGRTTTGACTTTTCTGTGCTTTTCTCTCTGCAGAGGGCTGAAGGCCAGGACAGTGTTTGCCACAAGAACCAGCTCTACCAGATAGAAAAATACAAGGCCAATAAAGACTCCTATGAGGTAAAGCTCAGCAAAACTTGTGCAGTGCTTTGAGAGCAGATTGAATTTGAGCATCCTTGGTGATGGTGATTGAAGTGATGGGATAAAAGAAATACCTGTGGTCTGGCCTGTGCAGAACAAATAATTCCCTTTATTTCTTTTCAAAGAAACAAATAGTAACCCCCAAGAGAGGAACTAGAAAGGTGACTTCCAGGGTTTTTAAAGAAATTAAATGGTTTTAACTCTCTGTTTAGCAAACACAGGGAGCTCCATAGTTCCATTCTGGTGTTACAAWAAGGTGAAAACTGGGTGTTCTAGAGGCTCTGAGCCCTGGGACCGTGGTGCTGCAGGWCAGAGAGCTGGGTGACAGCCAGGGTGACCCTCTGGTGTCCTGGGCCAGCCCTGCCCTGGCTGCCAGCAGCAGTGAGGCTGCATTAGCACAGCACTCTTCAAAGTCAATTTTCTCTGCTCCTTAGCAGAGGGGATGTGGGATCAGCCTCTGCATCATGAAGGAATTCCCCTGGGCAGACAAAAGGTTTAACCTTTTGCTCTGTCTCTCTCCAGTCTTCTTGCCTGCAAGCAGAGAAGGTATTTTGTATTAAATCCCGGCTGGATTTTTCTTCCCTGGCTGATTCTTTGCCAAGCACTAAAATTACAGGAGTAATGTGAGCTGTGCAAGTGTTCCCTGCCAGCACAAAGAGCAGCATTCTTGGGGAGGCTGCCTGTTCCAAAAGCTGCTCCTCAGCCCTGGATTGATTATCTAATTGCAGGGGCAGATCTGTGTCGTGGCTGGTTTTGTTTATTATAAAGGCTGCTTGCAAGACAAGCTGAACTGCAAGCCAGATGGAAATATCAGGGCAAAGCACTTATTCTTTTCTTGAATAAATCAAAACCCTGTTGCTGGGAATGGACCAGCAGTGGGTAGGCTCGATGAATGTGACATTTCACAAAGCTCTCCCAACTTCCTCAAGCTGTTCCCTGCAAACAGGGGCAGGCACTGGGAGCTGAAGGCTCCAGATCCTGCCTGGAGCATCCTGGCAGGGGGTGGAGATGGCTCTGGGGTCCCTCTCAGCCCATCCTCTGGTTCCACAGGGTTTTCTGCCACTGTAGCTGTGCTCACAGGAGGAATTGGGAGCACTGGTCCCCAGGGAGCAGAGCTGCAGGTTGCCATGGGAATAGGAGGGGGAGGGATGGTCAGCTCCAGCTCCAGCTCCAGCTCCAGCTCCAGCAGAATTTCTCCCACCTGTCTCCAGCCATGGGAAATAAGGATTTGGCTTCAGGAGGGGCTGCCAGCAGCTGGCCAGGCAGGGGCACAGGGCAGTGGTCGTGTCCTGCCCCTCTTCTCCAGCAGGTCTCCTGCTGCAGGGTGGGCAGGGGCAGGCAGGACTCTGTGCTCTCTCCATCTCTTTAGCTGTGGAAGGGGTCTCAGGATGAATGGCTGTCCCTGCAGGGGAGCTCAGAGGTGGAATTTGCAGTTTTGAACAGCTGCTGTCCTTGTCCTGGCACCGTGTCAGACGTGGCCAAGGCAAACACCCTTCATCTGCCTTTCAGATCCAYTGCTGGGGCTCAGAGTAGGTTTGAGGGTCAAGGTCAGGACAGGAAATAGCAGAGGATGATGTAATTCCCAACCTATTCAAGCCCAGCATACCGGTACAGCTCCTGCCTTGTGGGACACAGCCCTGCACTCTGCCGTGCAGGGGGAGCTTCTGTAACCCCCCTGAATGAAATCTTCCTTCCCTTTTCAAACACAAGYGAGTGGCACCTTGGGATTCAGGTCCTGAGCCACGTTAGCACTTTCAGAAACACCCCCAAGACCATTTGCAGTGCTCATCCAGCGTGAAGAAATTAATTGGCAGCACCGAACATGTGAATTTCCTTTGCCAGGGGTGCTYTCATTGTGTGGAGTGGCTGGCTCAGAGAATGTGCCAGCAGGGTGAAGGCAAAGGCAGGAGCACTTGGCAGGTGAGGAGCTGCAGCTTGGCTCCTGCACCATCAGACTAAAAATCCTGCAGCCCTGGAACATCCAGAGGCTCAGGATCAGCTGCACACCTTTTCCCTGGCTGCTGGGGCAGGTAACGTGGTGGTTACCAATAATAATAATAATAATCCCACAGCATTATAGCAGTGTTCTTGCTGCTGCTGGCTTTGGTGTTGTTGCCACCTCACCCTCACCAGGAGGGAAGTGCCTGATCCACACTGTGGCTCCAAGCATGGCTCCAATGGATGGGCACCTCCAGAGCTGGGCAGAGGTGCACAGCTCCACCAGGGGCTCCYTGGTGGCTGTGGAAGGGTCAGCCAGCTGCAGCCAGCCAGAGGGAGAGGAATTGCAGGGGATGAGGGATGGAGGGGGGCAAAAACACACAGGCACAAAGGGAGGCTCCTCCAGTGAGGAGGATCTCAGGTTCTTCTTCTCCCAAGTCAACCWTGTTGGTGTTAAAACTAAAAACTTTGGTTTGTGAGTCACTGAAGGTCTTCTTTCCAACTCTGCAACTCCTGGAAGGTTGATGAGCCCAGCAGTGCCCAGACAGGGTCTGTGCAAGGAGCCAGGCTCCATCTGAGCTGGGAATGTTCACAATGAGTCCAGATTTTTGCCTCTTCGTGTCTGTCTTGCTTCCAGAGCTGTTTAGTGGTCCAGGAGAATCTTCTGCATCTCTATTTTCCTCTCTCATGTGTTTTTATGCACTTCACCTTGAGGGTTTTCATAGACTCCATGTCGGTGAGCTTGCAAAAGAAAATCAAGAGTGGCAGTGCATAATTACCAGACAAAACAGGCACATAATTGGGGGAAGGAACTTTCCTTCACTTTTTRAAAAGACTTGTACTTGCAGTGACCTTTTAATCAGATGCAGCAAAACATGTTGCTTAAATGAGAACTGTGACCACAAAAACAGCCCCAAACCAACCAAAATATTTTTTTTAATGTGAAATAAGGCTTTGGGCTCCCCTAGAAATCAGTGGCAGGTAAAGGGTGTTAAGCAGTTTGCTGAATCCAGTGACTGAAAGAAGAAGCAATGAATTTTCCCTGTCGAACAGTGCTTTGAAAATTGGCTTCCCCCTCATAGTCCTGCTCCCAGGGTCTGTTTTTCCTCTGTCATCACTGGAGATCAAACCTATCTTCTTCTTGCAACCCCACCTTCAGCTGCCTTCCCCATCACAGCCAGGAGTTATGGCTCAGGGAAGGGATGGCTCAATAATTTTCTCCCCCTCCATGTCTTGTGCAGCTGAAGAGGTGCTGTAAAAGCAAGGGCTGTGTTCCTCCAGATCTTGTCTGGACAGAAGAGAAAGGACTCAAAGGCTTTAAACTTCTTTAAAACTTTRCAGCTCACCTTTTTAAATCTCAGAGGGAGTGGAGTAAAGAGAAATCAAAGGCTTTTTTTGTGTTTAAGTAGGGTACTTCAGGTATGGAGGAGCACAAACCTTCATCTGCTTTTCTCCAAGAGAAAAGTTTTCCTTTTCCTTTAATTTTCCAAGACCTGCCTGAATGTCAGAGCAGATGGGAGCCATGAAATCATGGCAAACTGATCAGAGGCAAATGAGACATGGAGGATTTAGTWACTCTGAGATAAGTTCCCTGTAAATACGTGGTACTTAATCCACCTTGTAGGTCTGGGGGTCACTGCAACTTCCCTTGAGTAAACCAAATTGTTCTTGTTTGTTTTACAACCTAAAGGACAAAAAACCYAAAGAGCAAGAAAAGAAAGGGGAGATCCTTCACCGTCAGCTCCCAAAGAAAACTGAGAAAAGTCCAGTTTCATATAGACAGCCTTCTTCCTGTCTTATCTCACAGATCCAGAACACCAAGGCTCTGCTGAAGGACCGGAAAGTCACCAAGGCCGGGGGTCCGGACAAAGGTCAGTGGGAGAAAGGCCATGGTGGGTCTGTGTGTGCATGTTAGGTGTGGTGGCTTTGAGCCTGTCCTGTGTGGTGTGGTGGTTTTGAGCCTGTCCTGTGTGCTGTGCTGGTTTTGAGCCTGTACTGAGCTGTGTGGTGTGTCTTTGTGAGTAAAAACTCCGGGTTTGCTTTCCCGACGCTCCGGGGGTGGTGTGGGAAAGAAGCCTGGATAATGTCAGCACACGTGGAGTGAAATGCCCTGAGGAATCCATGGTGGTGCTCAGCAGTCAGGAGCCCTCCCTCTCTGTGTTTGACAGAATTCCTGCAGTGCTTTAGCAAGGCACCTTCTTCCCCTGTTTACACGTCCTCACATGAAATGCTCCGCGCTCACGCTGCTGTTTTGAAAGCATCACCACCCACCCCTGGATCAGTGAGGAACCAGAGCTGGTAGCCAAGCTCCTTCCTACCAGCCCCTTTTTCCTCAGAGGGGGCTAAGGAGAATCCCTGACCTCCCTCAGGAGTCCCTGGGAGGAATGGGAAAGGGGCAGCCTCAAGGAAAGGCAGGTGGGACTGCCAACCTCAGCATCAGCRAAAGGAGGGGGGAAATGATGAGCAGGGAAAGGAAAAGATGTGACAGCCAGAGGAGAGCAGAGCATTAATCACAAAGRGCAGCCTGAGAGGGCTGGGTGAAAACTGCTGGCAGAGAAAGGAGGGGAGGAAAAGAGGAGTCAGCAGGAAAAATGGGCAGTGCACACCTGGGTGGGACACACTGAGGAGCAGCAAGGTGATGTGGCCTCTGTTAGATAGGGAACTAAATGAGGGGAGATACAGTGATGGAAAACATTCACTGTGGTGTCAGGGGGTTATTCAGAGTGGTGGCTTGTGATGCTTTCATGCTCATTGTTGTGACTTGATAGTTTATCATTTGTTGTGCTCAAAGTGAGTAAAATTTGTCCAAGTTGTGTTTGTCTGGCAGCATGGGAACTTCTGCTGCAGGATGGCAGGAATCCAGAGAGCTGGGCAGGAATGGGGCATAGTTCCTTTAAAAAAATGTAAAAAAGAATTATAAAATGTCCATTTTGCTGAGATTTGCTGTCCCTTTTGGGAGGAAGGCACAGGGGGAAGAAAATCTAGTTCATTTTTCCCCTCTTTATGTTTCTCCCTGCTTTTTTGTTCTGAAAATCATGCASATCTCAGCTAAAGCATTTCTCTGCTTATGGAGACTATATTTTGACACATCTTAAATAATTTTTGCCAGTTTTGGAAAGAAACTGGTCAGAATGAACTTCTTTCTACTTTTCCCAGAGGAGTGTGAGATTTCATCCTGTTCACCCATTCAGGTCTCAACCCCTGACAAGACCATCCCTCCACAAGAAATACACCTGAGATTTGTGAGATTTGTGGCTGGGACCTGAGTGCTGGCAGAGCTGAATTATTTCAGATCCTTTTTAGATTATTTTAGACCCAGGGAACTGATGGAATAGCCACCAGTTAATTAAATTAGGAGGGCCTGGCAGTCAGGTTCCTTGGACAGCTTTCCATCAAGGCAGCAGAACGTGCTTGCTTGTGATGAGCTTGGCATGAGGCAGTGCCAGTGTTCTGTAGGAGCTGAGCAGATCTTCTCCACGGGCTGTTTTGTTTGACTGGGCCAAATCCTGCAAAGATTTTGTGCCATTTCTTTTCAGCCCATGCTGGAGSAAGGTTCTTGCTGAAGCTGATGCAGCAAATCTGTTCCAACTGTAACAGCCTGTGCTGGCCAGTGCTGCTACTCCGTATTTACAYGTGTGAAACCAGGGACAGGTTTTGTTCCAAAATGCAAGGAGAGCCTCCAGGGATTAACTCACTGTGCTCCCCTGTGTCTCTAGGTGTGTCAGGGAATACAGGCCCAGAAAGAGCCACACAAAGTGGCACTGAGAACGGAGAAATGTGAGATTCCTCACTGTGTGTGTGTGGTGGTGTGGATATAATTATTACAAACAGCTGGAGACATCTGTGCTATTCCTTCTCAAGTGCCTGTCTCAGTTTAAGCACTTTTCCTGSCTGTGAGGAAGAGGGCAGATAAATCCCCTGGGAAGCAATGGTGTTAGTGTTGAGGGGGGATGAGGGAGTTGGGTTGTGAGTGCATCCCAGACTGTTTGCTGCAGCTGGAGCATCCCCAGGTTCCTGTGGCTGTGGGCAGTGCTGGTAACTGCAGTGTGCTCTCCTGCTTCCTTCTCCCATTGCCTTGCAGACTCCAGCGGCGCTGTGAGCCCKTTCCACGAGCCCCTGGCAGCCAGGACAGGCTGTGTGACCTCCAGCTCCCTGGAATACCTGGAGGTGCAGCAGGCTCCCCCCAGGACCCCCCGGCTCCTCAAGAGGCAGGAGTCGCCGCAGCCGGAGCCGTCCCGCATCGGGGGCCGCCCCAAGGACTCCCCTCTCATCCTCAACATCGTGCACTCCTTCGAGTCAGTGGACAGGGAGGACCAAATAGACCAGGTTTCCCCCTCTCACCAGTACAGAATTTTGGGCTCTCCAATGAATTTCCCTTACAAAAGCTCCAGTGAAAGGACACTGTCGCCGCTCTTTCCCCCGGGGAGCACGTCCCCCGTCCACCCCACCCAGGTCTCTTTCACCTACGAAGAGAAAGCATACCAGGCAAAGGAAGAGGCAGTGTCCCCTACCCAGCTGGTCCCCAGCAACCCCCTGGGCAGCCCAAACTGTGTGAAAAGCAGGGGCAGGTTCCCCATGATGGGGATCGGACAGATGCTGAGGAAGAGGAACCAGAGCATGCAGTCGGTGAGCGAGAAGCCCCTGGAGGCCAGGATGCCTCAGCTGCAGCAGATGAGCCCCACACAGATTTCCTTCAACACAGAGGCTGTCAGCGGCCAGTGTTAGCCTGACATCATGGGATTTGCACTGCTCTTCTCTGGGATYTAACCTTTTTCCCCTTTGAGCAAGAAGGGGAAGCCACAGGCACGTTGCTGTCACCCCACGGCGGTGCAGCGCAGGAAATCGGAGGTTTGCTTGCAAGGAAGGCACTGTCCTACATATTACAGTTGAAAGGAAAGGGCTCTGCTTGTGCTGTTAAGAAATACTCACATTTGGCACCTGACTGTACAGTAAAACACCCTGCAAGAGCSAAGTGGATCTGCATTTTCACTGCTCTCACCTGGGTGGAAGAACCACGAGCACCGAGGGTTTGGTTCCTCCAGGGCACCAGTGCCAGGCCAGGATCTGTGCTGAGACTGTCCCTGCTCCACCTGCCTGTGCCACACAGCCCGTGCTGCTGCTGCAGGCATTGCTCCTGGGCCAGGAGAGGGGGAAATGCCAGTACTCTGTCCAAAGTGAGCTTGCTGACAAGCCCTGCCGAGAAGATGGAGGTGGTAGAAAGCTTGAGTAAAGACACGAGTGGTCTAGCTCAGAAAAAGTGGGAATATTGGAATTCAAAGCAGATTTTGCTGTTAATTACATAAAGTAGGTAATAACACAATCATTTTATCATKAAGAAAACTGTGATTATTTAAAAACAAGTGTCATCATGTGGAAATTCACTGCATTGGTCCCTGTAACACCAAGGCAGCATTGGACACACTTGAAGGCTTCTCTGAGGCTGCAGTGAATTGAAAAGACTAATAAAGAACACATGAGCCTGTACCAAGTCCATTTTATACTCCAAGATTGGTAATGTAGTGGTTACCAAAAACTGGGTATTGTTATRAGCAGTGGAGGTTGACTTTCTTAAAAGACACCATGTTCTGTACACCAGTCTTGTTTTTCTAAGTAAATGATACATCTGAGAGGTTGGCAACATCTTTTGGTTCTGTTTCTGTCCTCAAACCATTTCCTATAAATTAGAAGGTTTAGCCAAAGACAAAGACTGCTCTTTTCTCTCGTCTGTACCACCCCTGTGTACGTGTTTGTGTGTTCAGAGCATCTCAGCAAGGCTGGTTCCAGCCTGGTTCTGCTGCCACCACTGAATGGCATTTCAAAGGCCAGGAAGCAGAGGTGGTTAATTCTTGTCCTTGGAAGGTGGGATTGTGCCACTGGTGGGAATCCAGGCCCTGTTTTCATCCATAATTTCACAAAAAATTTCATTGCCCTGTTGGTGTCTGTGCAGGTGCTGAGGGTTTCCCCTGTTTGKGAAGTTTTCCTTCCAGTTCCACCAGCAGGATATTCAGAGCCTGGGTCAGGAGGGSCATAGCTGAGCCTTTGTACAGGCCTGACACCAAAATCTCCAGTAAAAATGGACATTAATCCAAATACTGACAGATAACTGGGCTGCTCAGTGCTGGCAAAAGCAGCAGAGTGATGCCCAGAGCACCCATCTCATCCCTGCAGGGGGGACCTTCCCCTCAGCACTGGGGTTTGGCCCTGGAGAGCCCAGGAGCATCTTGGACCCTTCAGTGGGGTGAGGACTCCCACCTCTGAGGGAGTTGTGTAAAATAATAAGCATGAAAACCCCAATATGATGAGAAAAGACAGCCCTGGAATAGTTTTATCCATTTTCAGATCATTCTGTTTGTGGAGAGCRCCTGTCCATGCCAAGGGGGGCATTTTAACTCCTTCATTYATAAATGTCAGAGCATTTTCATTCTCTTCATGCTAAGAGCACGTTTGTGCTGCCAAGCCAGTGGCCAGGGACTGCTGAAACAGGAATCATTGAAATCAGGAATCACTGAAATCAGGGATCACTGAAATCAGGGTTCACTGAAATCAGGGATCACTGAAATCAGGGATCACTGAAATCAATTCTCACTGAAATCAGGGATCACTGAAATCCCCCCTTTGTGTTCATCAGACTCCCATACCCGAGCAGATGGCAGATGCCAACTTGAATTGCAAACTCAGGTTTATTTAGAACCCAATAAAAGGTTGGGGGAGGCAGGAAAGAGACATGTTTTGTTTTGGTTTTGGGTTTTTTATTTTCATTTGTGGAAACCCAGGAAATATGTGTAAGGATCAGAATGAAAACAAATGTGAAGTATTTTATTATATTTATAGAAAATATATGAGTACTACACTGCTAAAACTTAACCATGTATTCAGCATAGTCAGTAGCTATGTACAGTCCAACTGCAGTGACCACAGAAGGGACCTACTGAATATCACAGTGGAAATTCCAGGGGGGAAAAGCTGTATTTGGTATCATTATTAAATATATGTACTTTTGGAACAAGATTGCCACAGACTGCTGACTTTGTTTGCCAGGTCACTGCATAGTAAAGATAAAAGCTCAGSACAAAAACCACAAGGMTGGGGCTCGGAGCAGCCTGGTCTAGTGGAAGTTTGAGATCTTTTTTTGGTGTTTGCCTCAGWCTTGGCACCAAACCTGTCATGAATGTGTTTGACAGCTGAAAATGCACCTTACACTTCAGGCTGGGTGTTGGGAAAAGAGCAGTTCTGAGCTTTGGAATGGAAACACCTCTGTGGGGCCTTTCTGAGCTGCTGTGAAGCACAGACAGGAGGGCTTTGCAAACTGGCTGATCACTGGGCAGCAGTTCAGGAGCCAGAGTGGTAAAAGTGGTTTTGTTCAGGCTCTTCTGCCTGGAAAAACAGGTGTTGGATTTATTCAGTGAGAAGGAGCAGAAATCAGCAGCTGTTGCTGAAGGTGTTGGTCTTTGTGCTTCTCCTGTAAATGGGCTGCTAAATACTGAAAAACTTCACTGCTTGTAGCATCCCAAGCTCACATTGGCCATGCTCATCCAGAAGTGAGCAGAAAATCCAGGGGCACAGTTGCTGTAGCATCCCAAGCTCACATTGGCCATGCTCATCCAGAAGTGAGCAGAAAATCCAGGGGCACAGTTGCTGTGTGCAGGAGTTGGGGTTTTGCCTGTCTCTTCCCTGATTTTTGCATCCTCTGTGGCCACAAATGGCCAATTTTCTCCTGTGTATCCCCCCTCCCTTGGAGCTTCACAGAGCTCCTCAATATTTGATCCCAAAGGAAGCCTGTCATAGKATGACTGAGAGAAATCAGAAGAACAAAGGGCTTCTGGATAGAGCCTAGAGTGGGTTTGGAGTTTGCAGGAGCATCYCTGCTTCTCCCTGCCAGCTGAGAAGAAAATAAGATGTTTATTGAGTAAGGGTGAGGTGCTAAGCTTGTTTTGAAACTAAAAGAAATATGATATTTATTAATGTTTGTATGAAGAGCACTCTTCCACCTGTACAAGGGGAAAAAACCCAATTCCCTGWATCTCTTACAAGCAGAAAGGACAAAATCCAGAACCAAGAAAGGTCACCAGCGGCTTTATTTCCAGATGGCTGTTAGATAAAATGAGGTTTTTCTCTCCCATCTCTGCTGCTCCCAGACAATTTGCCATGTGTGGAACCATGTTTCCTGTGCATCCCAATGAACTCATTGGAGTTTCCTCTACCTGGTCACCRCTCCTCACAAAACCTGGGAAATGTCTGATTTCACACTCCCTTTGGTCAAAAGCAGCCAGGAGKGCTCAGAYATTTTCTCAGGAGGCTGAGGGGTGCTGGGATGGGATCTGTGACAGGTTCTCCCAGGCATGACCTTTCCTGACGGCTCATGAGCAGAACCCCAAGGCTTTTTGTGTTGTTTGAGCACAAAGGGAGAGTTCAGTTGTGACAGAACTGATCTGCAGTGGGTCTGCCTCAGAATTCCTGGCCCCAGAGACAGGAGATTCAGTTTTTCCAGCCTGGGAGAAGGAGGACACAGCAGGCAAAGCTGTCACTGCAGCTGCAGGGACAGGGCCTGGCTGTGTCAGCACAGGGTGACAAAACTGTCACAGGCCACCAGCTCTCCTGGCCTGGAAGGCTCCCAAGCAAATCTGAGAGGTTTCAATCTGCTGTTTGCACTTCTGGAGCCTCAGGGCTCTGTTGGAAGTGGCACTGCAGCTGGGCTGGATGGCTGGGTGCAGAGGCCTGGATGAAGAGCTGGATGCTCGTGCAGGGAATATGCTTCAGGATGTGAGGCTGGGGAAAACTGTGTCTGAGAGCCCAGACTGAGGTAAAATGGCAGTAAAATCTGGTGCTTTTCCCCAGACTGAAAGCAGCCCTATGCTAACCTTTCCCCTTGCTAACTGAGTGGAATGGTGCTGTGGAGAGCAGGCCTCAGCCCTTCCAGCAGCTGTGTTTGGGGTTTCTCTGCTGAGCCAGCGCTGCTAGCAGCACTTGCTGTGCAATGTTCGCTCTCAGGGCTGCTGCAACATCTGAGGGATGGAAAGGAGCTGCCAGGAGAGAGGCTCAGGCCTGGCCCAGGCAGAGCTGCTCAAATCCCAGGTGCACAGGTGCTGTCCCTGAGGGCCTGGATGCCTGTGCGAGCAGGAGAGGCCCCCACAGAATTCCTCTGGGAGCTGCCCAGTGCTGCTCACAGCCCAGACTGCACTGTGGGCAGCTGTTCCCGTGTGTTCCACCAGGAAATTCCTGGGAATTGGGGGTGGGCAGCGGCCTGAGTGAACATCTGCAGAAATGTCAGGGGAGCAGAGCAGAGTGTCTGCAGCYTTCCCAGGACAGTGTATCACCACAGGCCTCTTCCAGCACTCCATTCCAGTGTTTCACTGCAGGGAAGGGAGGATGTGCTGGGRTCATGGGCTCCTGGGACTGTCTGGCCTGTGGTCCAGGCTGGGAGCCCTGCCATGGGGACCTGAGGTGACAATGGCCCTGCATGGACACTCCCRCAGACCTGCAGASCTGTGGTTTCCAGTGATTTCCCTGCCTTTGRGGGACCCCCTGAGCCAAGGCTTTACACAGTGCAGGATTTTCCAKGAGGTTAAACCCTTCATTAGCATGAGGGATGGGAGACCCTTCAAAAACCCAAATGCAGCCATTCCTCTGACAAACAGCCCTTGATTCCCACCATGGCAGGGACSTGCTCAATGTCAGAGGGACTTCCCTGCCTCAGGAAGCCCCACCTGCACCCCCAGTGTTAGCAGGGAGGGAAGAGCCTCCCTTTGCCTTCAGGCACTGCACACCAGTGGAAAAATCTCCTTCCAAAAAGGCCCCAGCACTGTTGCCTAGTGCTGGGCTGAGCCCCTGAGCCCAGCTGGGGCTTGCAGCAGTCTCCATAGTGATGAATTGCATCTCTGCAGGCAGGGCAGGGTGGCCYGGGCTGCAGGAGCAGGAATGAGCCAGGCAGAGACAGAACCTGAGCTGGCAGAGCTGCCCTGTGCTCCCACAGCCCCTCCTGCTCTGTGCAAGGTGTTCAGGGCCAGCAGGGATGGAGAATTCCCCTGCCACCCAAACTGGTGGTTCCATGGAAAATGGGACTTCCCTGCCCACCAGAGCTGCTCCAAATGCAGGAGTGATGGGGCTGAGGATGAAAATCCTGCTGGTGTTTGCTGGTGCCKGTGCTGAGCAATCCTGGCAGGAACCAGGGATGTGGCACCCACTGAGCCCTCTCAGGGCCTGTGCTGGGGGTGCCTGGGGCCCTGGATCCTGTGGGACTGATTTAGGGCTGCTCAACATTGCAGGGAAGGCAGGATGTCAGGAAACAAACACCCTCCTCATTTCTGTCCTTGCTGGGAGAGCCTGACGCTGTGTGCTCACCAATTCCTTCTCTTCCCAGCCCACCCTTTGCTCACAAGATTTCCCACTGCTCGAATTGTGGTTGCCAAGAGAGCAGCTTGTGTGGACAGGATCATCTTTATTGAGTCACCTGAAAGCCCCTTTGAATGAAGACACCAAACCCCGAGTCAGTGCAAGACTGAGAACCTGATTGCTTATTTATTTATTATTTACTGTGCCTCCCAGGCTGAGGATGGCATTACACAGCAATTAGGGAAGGTCACACTCACCTCTTCAAAGGGCTGCTGGCACCTCAGAAACAATTCTTTACAGGGGTTTCACACTGCCCATCCTCAAATCCTTTCAGGCGCGGTAAATAAAACCTTAAAAGGCAACTTCTTAAAGCCATTGTGGTTTGTACTTTGTGCTGGGGTGAYGAGGGGCAAGAAAGGCAAACTGCTGGCAATTACCCGTGTCACAGTGTCACACTCGGTCAGCACCATGGTGACAGCCCTGCTCAGGCCCAGGTACTGACCTGGAAACATGAGATGGCTCTGGGGGGGTTCTCAGCTTTGAAAGAAAAAGTAATTGATGCCTTGGAGTGGCTGCTGTGCCTTCAGAAACTGAGAGAGCTACTGACTGTGCAGTATTTTTTAATAACCAGTCATGAATTCATGTATTTTAATAGACACGAATCTTAGTGCTCCTTAATAGCTAAAAATCCTGGTGCTCARCTTCCCTGTATTTCTTCCAGCAAGGAGCCTTCCCAAAGCAGCTGTGCTTGAGCAGAGGGCTTAGACAAAAAGTAAGTAGTAGGGATGGCTTGTCTTGGACAAAGCAGGACAATGCTTTTGCTATGCTYATCTTTCCATTTGATCCTCTCTCCAAGCAGTGGCTGATGCTGGTTTGAGTGGTTTAGCTTGGTCTGTGCACCACTTGAGGGTGGAAGGAGTGCCCCTGTCACACGTCTAAAGGCACCACAGGACTTGGCAGGACTCCTGATCCCCAGTGGTCAGTGACGTTCATGTAYGTGCAACTTTGTCCTTAAAAACTGTGGCTTCTGCAAAATGTTACAAAGCTTCCTGATTGCTGCTTTCCCCCCTGTAATTTGTGCACATCTGAAAGATAGTTGTACTCCTGGGGTTGCATAAAGTTTATATTTTAAATCAGAGCTTCTGCTGGGATGTTTTAGCTAAGAGAAGCAAATTTTGTTGGCTGTGATGGTGAGAGGTACAAGGGGGCAGTGAAAGGGGGCAGGAAGGCTTGGGGTGTGGCAGATGTGCTTGTCTGGGGCAGGGACATGAAGGGAAGAGCAGCCACAGGTTGTAAAACCTCTTGCAATGAAAGGCAGGTTGCTAGAGAGCCAAAATCCAGGACTAGATGTGTATAAGAGACATGAAGGGAAGAGCAGCCACAGGTTGTAAAACCTCTTGCAATGAAAGGCAGGTTGCTAGAGAGCCAAAATCCAGGARAACTCCGTGGACAGGCTGCTCTGTTGCTAGGTGATGGATCTGTTATCATGCTAATGACAGTGAAGGATGATACTGCCACCAATAAAACATCTTTCATCTGAGAATCACCAAGGGTTTTCCAGACAGCAAGGCTGTATTATTCCCATTTACTAGAGGCACAGACAGAGATGAATTGATTTGCCAAAGGTCACTGACKGATTTCGGAATAAGAAATTGCCCTATTTGAGTTTTATTAGGCTGGGGATTGCCATCAACCCTTTCTTTGCCATCAATCCTCTCCCCTCCCCTCATCCATCACCCCCACATCCCTCTCTCTCGAGGGGACATGCTCCTGCCTTGTTTGTCACTCTTGTCCTGTTTAGATTACAGGATCCCCTGGCCCTCCGGTGTGGCTGGGGAGGGGTTGTGGAGGGCAGAGCAATTGCATGGACCAAGCTCAGATGTTTTGGGGCTGCATGAACAAGAAGAAAACCAAATTTTCTCCTTGGGAAAATCCAAGGGGCTCCTCAGGGACAGTGCTGTGACTGTCACAGTGCTGTGACTTTGGGGTGCAGGGCTTTGAGGTTTCCCCCCTCAGACACTCACCCCCAGCCCAGCCCATGAGAGGCCAAGAGGCAGAGTGAGGAGAAATGCAAACTCTCCCAAACCCCCCAAAAACATCTCTCCCTGACTGTCTGCAGGGCTTTTCCCAGTGCTGGGAGTTCTCAGGTGTGAATCAGTGCAGCCATGAGTCAGGCATCCCTTTTTGTTAGAGATCGTGAGGGAAACACAGGCRAGCCTGAATTCTGGCACTTGGAGGAAAATAACCATTGGATTGCAGCTTGATTGCAGGAAGAACAGCGTTTCCATGCTGATGAGGAGCAGCTGCATTCCTCCATGAGCTGCTGTGGTCTGCGAGGGGAGCAGGGTGGGAACATGGGGAATGCCTGCAGGAGAAGTTTTATGGAGTCATCTTTGCCTGGGGTCAGAGCTRGGTATGTGTCCCACCAGSTGCTGGGTGTGTATCCCASMAAATCCTGGATGTGTGTSCYACCARATYCTGGATGTGTGTCCCMCYAWRTCCTGSATGTGTGTCCCACCARRTCCTGGGTGTGTGTCCCACCAGGTGCCCCCTAAGATGCTTCCAAAGCCACAAACCCCCGCAGCTCCCCCCCATCTCTGAGAGGAACTTGGCAGGAAAACAGAGCTTTTACAACCTTGATATCCTTTTCTTAGATGTGTAAAATGGGGAAGCATCTCCTCTCTGTCTGACTGTCACTCAGAAATTACCTGATCTTCCTACAATGCAAATTGCATTCAGGGGAGGTGTTAAGCATTTGAATGACTCTGCTCCTGCTTTTCCTGCTTCCCAGAGTACTTGCACGGTTCCTCAGCTCACTTCAGGGCAGGAGGACACAGCCCCAGAACAACTGGAGCACAGGAGCCACACAGCAGCTTTGTGGGATTTGTTCAATTTGTGTAAAAGACCAAGACAATTTAAAACCTCGGGGCATGTCTGTCAAGTGGATCCTACTGGGCTGCCACATCCTCCTAATTGATGTAGGGCTAAGAAAGAAATCTGGGTTAGCTCCAACCCTGAAAAACATGAATTTAATGTTAGCAGGTGCTCTGCTGGATTGGGACTGGTTTCCTTCACCATGGGAGAAACAAAATCAAGGAAAAAAAAATCCCCAAATCAAAGCCCAAAACCCCAAAATGTGAACTGACACTTTCTGAGGTAAATGCACACTCAGGACAAGCAGGGAYATTAGGAGCAGGGTAAAGTGAAGCAAGCAAAACCCCTCGTGGCCCTCACAGTCTCAGACTTTGGGTTGTGCTTGAGCCTGGCTTGCAGGAGAGCCTGGAAGCTCTGCACTTGATTAACTCCTTCCCAAAAGTCACTTCAAAGCAGGGCCAGGGAGCAGCAGGAGGGAGGCAGAACGAGCTGATCTCAGAATTGTTTAAAACTTGGCAGCTGGGCCAGCCTTTGATAATGAAACTCCCACCACTTCACTCTCAAATCGTGACTGAGAGAAACAATGCTTATCTTCAAACCTGCCCTGCAGCCCTGATAAGGGCTTTGTGCAGCACACTTTGGGTTACCAGGAGGAGACTAAACAGAAAAAAATAACCTTAAACTGCCATTTTCTGTTATTCTCATATGGATAGGAAAAAAAAAATAGACACAAACTGAGCCCTAAAGCTAACCCTCACCTCAGCAGCAATGGATGGCTGAGCTTTGGATGCTACCCAGGATCACCAGGGCTTGGGAATCCTGGCACTGCTCTTTGGGAAGGTCCCACAAKGTGTGGGAAAGAGAGAAATTAAAATATTGCTCGCTTCAGTGTTTGGAAGGAAACAAAGAGAAGAGGATGTCAGAGGAATGGGCAATGCACCCCTAAGCCCTGTGAGGGAGCAACMTGTTGATTTTATAGTGGCTGGAATGCCTGGAAGACTTCCCCAGGGATCAGCAAAGAATTTATGGCAGGCACTGCTGTGATCAAGATGGATCCTGCACCCTGCACCAGGATAGCAGGGGGTTAAAATGTTGGTTAGTGTGATAATCCTCCAGAAGTGATGTCTGCTGTCTGCAGGCCCTGCAAAAAGGAGCATTTGCATGGGGGTTAGGAGGAAAAGCCTAAATTAGTTTTGCAGATGCTTAGAGGGAATTCTCCCTCAAATCAACCAATATTCACTTATTAAGCAGGAACTCATACACTAAAAACAACCCTGGTCAGGTCAAGATCCACCCAAGCAGAAATGAGCTCACAGCAATAACACAGCCACAAAAAAGAAGCTAGATAAATATAATTTATTATATTAATATATAATTTCAGCTATCATATGGATTACAAACCACATTTGTTTCAGTAACCTGAGGCCTTGCACATCCAGGCTRCCTTGAAAGGGAATGGTTTCAGCCTCAGCCTCCCCAGCAAGTGATGGCCCCTGGTAAATGCTCCTGAATCCAAATATCTGCTGTCACCAAAGCCTGAAAAATCCCTCCGTGGTACATCRTGTCTCTGTGTGCCTCTGGCTGTCTTCTCCAAGCTGTCTGTGGTTTCTGCTTCACATCCTCATCCTTTCCTGGATTTGACAGGTGTGATACAGGCACAACGACACCTTTGGYTGATTCTGCGCTTGACAGGAGCATGCAGGATTGCTCTCTGTGGGCTGGGGGCTTTTGTTATTTATTATATTTTTGTTATCCTTTTGCCTTGGAGGAGGAAGGGTGACAATTCCAACAGCTTGTTGCAGTTCACTGTTTGGGTTCTTTTAATCACAGATGAAGGTGGGGGTTCTGATATTTTCAGATGGCCTGGCTGGAGGCAGCTCAACCATTAATGCTGGCAAAGGTTTCATTCCCAAAACCTCCCTGGGGAAGGGGTTCTGTGTGGTTGCCTTCAAGACAAGGAAATATTAAACTGYTKCATGTGAAAGGTTWTAAAATATATAAATATATTTATATAAATATATTTGGACAGCACGGTGTGGCAGGAGAAAGGTCAGAAGCCACTTTCAGAGCTGATTTATGATGCTCCCCCTCCAAGCATCAAGTGTGGAAAAGTCATTTTCTTCATGCTCAGCACAGGGATTTTCATGCTAAATGGATGCTCCACTAAATATAGGTATGTCATGATGCTTGTAGGACATGTTGGCATTACACATCCCACTTGACATGCCCTATCAACGTGGGCTGAGCAATTTCAGGTTGTGTTTAAATAAAAGTGACTATATTTCTCCTGCAAGCACAAGTCAGTTAAAAATATCCCGTGGTTACTGCTTTGAAAATGCCTTCAAACCAACTTGCTCCTGTCAGGGCGATGTGACAGCCACACTCCAACACTCAGCTGCAGAGCCAGCTTGTCAATGGCAGCAGCCTTTGCCATCAGGAGGGGTGGGGGGCCCTTCCCTGGCCACCACTGCCACCAGGAGCTGCCCCTGCTTCTTCCTGGGCTGCTGGCAGGACATGGCCAGTGAGAGCAGAGACTACACACAGGGCAGATTCTGCCTGGGGACTTTGTATATTTGTATATTTATATATTCGTATATTTATATATAAATATATTTATACATGTTTATATAAATATATTTATAACTAAAATATATTTATATATTTTTATATATAAATATATAAATATATTTATATATTTATATATTTGTCTAGTTATGTATTTATATATTTATATAGCTATATAGTTATATTTTTATATTTTATATGTAATATTTAATATATAATTATATAATTTTATATTTTCTATTTATACATTTTATATTTAGATATTTTTACTTTATATATATTTTATATTTAGATACATGTTTATATATGTGTTTTAATATATTTATATTTCATATATTTATGTTTATATGTATATTTTATATGTGTCATTTTAGATATTTATATATTTTAATAAATCTATATATTTATATATTTATATTTATATTTTTAAAATTTTGGTATTTTGATACTTTTATACATTTATATATCTGTATATTTATATATAAATATATTTTTATATTTTATATTTTAATAATTGTATATGTTTATATATATGTATATTTTATATATTTTGATATATTTATATTTAATGGTTTACATATTTATATATTTGTGTTTTATATTATTTATATATTTCTAAAGTCTTCCTCTGGCTGACAATGAATGTACAGCCCATACATTGTATTTCCTGCTCTGGAACTGCTCCACCACACACAGAGCCACAATAACCCACCAGAAGTGGAACATGTTCCTGTAACGCTCATGGTCACAGTCACACACTGGGGTTTTGGCATTCCTCAGTGTGTTCTAAGCACAGTCAGCTGCAGCCCCAGCCCCAGCCCTGCTGTGGGGGCTCTGTGGGTCCTCCTGAGCCCAGAGCAGGAAAGAGGGGCCAGCAGAACCCTGCTTTTCCCTGGGGCTGAGTGCCTTTGTGTCCCCAGCTCCAGCCCTGCTCCCAGCTGCAGGGAAACAAGAGCCTGACACCCCTGGATGTGTCCTGGAGCTCTCCTCGGACCCCTCTGCTCAGGGGGAGGCTGTGAGCCCAGCTCCACAAAAAGAAACCTCAAACGTCCAAAAGCAAGGCTCAGGGCCTGCAAGGTGTTTTTGGGGAGGCTCTGGGTGAAGTACTGAGGTCACCGAGCAGTCACTGATGTCTGGCTGCATCCCCTGGAGGGCTGGTGACCCTTGCAGAGATCGAGGAGAGGGATAAAGGTCCATCCATGGGAGGAGATGTGAGGGTACAGGAGGGAGAGGAGGATTCCWGTGCCCTGAGGAACAGAGGTGACCCACAGCTAGGTGTGCTGGGCAGATCTCACAGAGGGAAAACAGAGCTCACAGCAGAGCAGCACCTCCATGAAAAAAACAGTTCTGAGCTTTCCCATCCAGCAGGGAGCTCAGGTGAGGTGGGGCCTAGGCTGGACAGAGGTTTTTTTGAGCTGATGCCATCAGGAACCACGGATGGTTCATTCTGTGCCTCTGGATGGTTTATTCTGTCCCTCTGGAGCGGGGCATGCCCTGCCAGCTGAGCTGGAGGTCACATCCACATCCTGGCAGGCTCTGGAGGCCTGTCCCAGCTCTGTGCCAGCAGGCATGTGACACTACAGCTCACTCTGACACAGATAAATTTGTGTGGTAYACATATCTTCTATGTATACACGAGCATACTGAGGAGAAATGAAAATRTGCCCTGTCAGCTTCTCACACAAAGACGTGTTAATTCACTCTCCTGGCTCTTCAAGCACAGCYAGGGTGATAACTGAACAGCCCACCCCAAACAAAGGATGTCTAGCAGCTCTTAAAAAATATCACAGGAGTGGTCAAAGCCCCTCATGTCCTTTTATTTCCCCACACACATTGGCAATTTGCACTGGACCGATTGCTTTTGACTGATTGATTTCACTGCTTTGAGACAGCACACATATGGAATTATTCAGGARGCTGCTGTGTGTATCACTAGGCTGGAATAATTGTTCCATTGAGCTTTATTCCCTATGCTTACAAAACCTTTGAGGAACTTAAAATGCTCCTAACATTTGTATGGGCACRTTGGCATGCTTGGTTTGTGCATCTGAAGGACAGAGAAAAAATGAATGTAATGCTATACCAAAGGCAGATTCTATACACAGAAGTCAGGAGAATCCAGATTTAATACTCTTGCAGCATTGTTCATATTCTAAAGGTACAGGCCTCCTTAGGATCCACATTTGATATCCTCATTTGGATTCAGCACCACTTTGCTTGCAGAGTTAAGGACTTGCTGTAAATACCAAGGGCTACATCCTGCCCACTTTGTCTGTCAAAGAGTTAAGGAAAAAAAAACCAGTGATGGTTTAATAGACAATGATGCAAAACTCAACTTATTTATAGAAGAACAGGAAGAGGAAAATACACACAGACCTTCTCTCCTGTGGCGAGTTGGGATTAGGTTCTGTACAGTTAAGAGGAAGGAAAAGGGTGTTTGCTCTTGCTATAGATTTTGTGTGCTGAATGAAGATGATGTCAGGATGTTTGTTTGGTGTGTGTGGGGTGGGAAGACAGATCTGAGAAAATAAAAGAAGACAGATCATACCCTGCTTGGAAATGTTGGAGTTCCCCAATTTGTTTGCTCTTTCTTTGGGGCCCAGGGAAATGTGCCTGACCCCCAGCCTTCACTGTGGAGGGAGAAAAACTGTAAATAGCTGGACACCTCAAAAAATAGTGTCCTGAATTTGTCAGAAAGGCCAGCAGATGAGAGGAAAGGCTGTCCATGACAAATCCACTGGCATTTTCAGCACCCAGCACTCACTGTCACTGCAGCATTTGGCTGGGAAAGGCCTGCCCACCATCCCACCTCTAAAAACAGCCCAASCCAAAAGGCTGGGGTATTTTTAGTTGGACAATAAAGAAGGAATGTCTGTGAAGTCTCTTAGGAGATGTAAATTGTTCCAGCTCCTTCAGCAGCCATGCCAAGGGAGGATGTGCCAAAATGTTGGAGTTTKAACTGTCCATCACCACTGGTGTTTTGGATTCTTTTGTTCATCCAGAACTACCCAGCTCTTCTGAGGGGTGACACGTGTCTGTGGTGGAAAGGAATTCATGAAGGGCCAAGGAAGGTCCCTTGTGCCACCAGTCCATCAGCCCCTGTGGCAGTTCAGCTGCATCTGGGCTGGGAACCAGAGGAAAGCCAGTATTTGGTGCAAAGTGCATTCCTCATCAAAACCTCATCACCAGAACAGAAGCCAAGCACTCCACAGCCTCCTCACAGCTGGTGGGCTCTCCCACTGCCATCTGATGAAGTACAGGAAAAGGAATTATCCCTTTTCTCCCTGCTTCTATTTGGAAAGGATTTGATTAACATTTAAATAGCAAGCTTAGCAATTGCCCCGTGTTGTGTATCATGCACATCTGCAACCACCTCCTGTGCAAGGCTGTGGACTGTTCAACCTTTTGCCTTTCTTTTTATGGATCTCTTGGTAGCTTCCTTACCTCATTAGGCTTTTGAATCCTGAAATAAAAACTKGATGCCTGACTTCTCTGTCTCACGTTTGTTTTTAAAGCCCCTTTTGAGGACATTAAATCAAGATCAGGGCCAATAACATTCTGGTTTAGGAGCACACAGTGACTATTTAAGGTGTTTGGGACCTCCATGTGATCATTTATCACAACATTATCCCAGTTCAAATGTTTAATTATGGCATATTTTCAAATCCCTTTCCAGGAGCTCTATAAATACCTCARCAACATCTAAAGACCAATTTAGCTGCCAACACCTAAAACTATCTTTTTTTTTTCACCCAGCCTGGCCTGTGCTTTCTCTGCTGMTGAAGGAGATTCTGTTTACATCTGTGTTCTGGGAGCCCATAAATGTTGTGTCCCTTCTCTGGCTGCTGTTTGCTGAATATTTTGTTTTGYAGACGTGGCTCTGTGGTTTTGCTCCTCCAAGGGGGAAAAAAAAGGTCCTCCAAGGCAGATGAAGGTGTCAATCGAAGGCTTCCCACATCCAAGCAATGATCTCCACATATGCTTGGTCTTACTTGTTTTCACTGCTCAGAGCGTGGGAAAACAACTTAAAAATAGACATTTAACACATTGGCTAAGTGATATTCAGAAGATTCTGTGCTAGACGGGGGCAGAGCCATGTATATGTATTATAAAATAGTAAATTCATTGAAAAATGTGCCCTTAGTCTTTCTGGAATCATCAGTGTCTTGAGAACTGTCTGTGCTGGTACATTTATTTGGGGAAAATTCATTTATTTCAGAAAAAGATTCCTAAAATTGTCTGAAGGTTGGGAGATGGGAGGCAATTCTGCTCAAGCAAAAAAAAAAAAAAAAAAGAACTAAATTTACCCACATCCCAAAAAGTCCTTGCAACCCTGAAATGGGGAACATTTCTTATTGCAGATTTTAATGCTCTGGTTTTCCTTTTTGTTTGTTTTTCYTTTCACAAGGCCAGAAATCAGCATTTTGCTCAAGCTGAAGACCTTATTTTGTGCAGAAAATAATGCCTTTTTGAGGGGGTTGAGTTTTTTTTCACCCTCATGTAAGAAATGAATTTGATAACTTCGTTCACTTCAGAGAGATTTTGAGCTGATTTGCTTTGTTTGGCTGATGTACTGAAAGATSCCTTTTATTTTCTCAGCCCTAAGCAGCATCCAGCCAGCTCTTCTGAAATGCTCTTTATCTAATCCTGTTGTTTGTGATAAAATCCCAGAATGGGTTGGGTTGGAAGGGACCTTAAAGTTATCTCATCCCACTCCTGCCATGGCAGGGACACCTCCCACCGTCCCAGGCTGCTCCMAGCCCTGTCCAGCCTGGCTTTGGACATTCCAGGGATCCAGGGRCAGCCACAGCTKCTCTRKGCACCCTGTGCCMGGGCCTSMCCACCCTCACAGAGAATTGCTTCCCAAAATCCCATCTAACCCTGCCCCCTGGCAGTGGGAAGCCATTCCCTGTGTCCTGTCCCTATAATTTAAACTCTTTATGTTTAAATTTTTCCCAACCTGGAAATGAAACTGGAGATAATTTYAGTAAGGAGGYAACATAAAAGGGGATCTTTAATGAACGCCTTCAGAGGCAGTTTTGGAAAGGTAAACACAGSGGTGRGTACATTTTTATAGGTTTTAGGAAATTAGCATAATTGATAAAAAGCACCAATTAGAAGGACAGGTGGTGATGCAATTCCCAAAGCCCCTTCTCTGGAGCCCAAATTCAGCACTGGCTGTACTTTGTCCATTAAATATATCTCAAAGAGWTGTTTTCATCCTTGGTTCCCAGGAAGAACCAAGGGTCCCAGGTCTTGGAGCTCTGGAATTTGTTTTGTCTTTCTGCCTAGGGAAAAGCCATGGAAAAGCAGTGGGAAAACTAGTCACTAATACAGCAGGCTACAAATATGTGTGTGAAGAATACAGAGAAAATATAAAAGGAAAAAAGGTAAAACATAAACAGCATCATTTAAAATGGTTTTTTCAACCCCATGGTAAAAGTGAGTAGTGGGAGGCCCAGCTGGAAATCCATGGACTGGGAGGAGCCCTGGGCAAGTGATACAGGGCACAGCTCAACTCAGCTGGAATCGGGTTTTGGCAAGAGTTCCAAAGTGCTGCAAAACCCATAGGCACGTGCCCAGCCCCTACTGAGAAAAAAAATTTAAAAAAATTTAAAAAGCATCCCTCCTACTTCTAGGAAAATGTCAAGCTGCTCTGCTTAAAACTTCAGTTTTCTGCTGAGGACTAAGGGGATGATACCAAAGCCTTACACCCACCTCCCACCAAAACACTTCAAGGTAAGTGTCAAAGCTCAGYGTGTGGGCAGGTCCCACAGACATCACATTGCTTTGTTTTGTGATTCTCAAGACTCTTTCACACACCTTTGTGAGAGTCCAAAGCCAAGTTCCCTCCTGGCTGGGTGGCTTGGCAGGTGTGACACCTCCTCTTGGGCCTGCTCCTGCTCTGTTCCTTCTTTCTAGGAACTCGCTGGGATTTTTCTGGTCTGCGTTTCCACCTGGCAGGTGGAACACCTCAGCCCACGGCTTTCAGAAAACGAAGGAGATGTTTGTGTTGAACTGCAGAATAAAGAGAAAAAATAACCCTTGCTGGAGAGCCAACACATGAATGTGTTGGAGTCAAGGATGACACCATCTCCTGGCCCTATTTCCACTRGCTCTGCTCCAAGACCACCCACTTTCAGTTCATGATTGGCCAGCACCCAGCAGAATTGCTTTAAACCTCTAGCCCCCTTTTTTGCYCCCCCTAACCTCCCCCTGACAAATAGTATTAAAATTACCATCAATAACTCTGCAGTTAACCATAACAGTGAAGGCAGGTTCCCTTTTCTCCATGCATTTGGGGACCTGGAAAGAGCCCAGGTCATAATTCAAGCATTGTCCATTCTGGTGGTCCAGGGCAACCTGGAAATGAGGCCCCCAGTTTTGCTGCTTCCCTGAAATTCCACCTAATAAGCAGCAATTTTCCAAAAGTCTCCACCTTGATGTGTGTGTTGCAAAACCTGTTTGGGGGATAAAATCCTAAAAGAGACTGCAGCAAAGGCAAAGGGATAGATTAGCATCTCATTAGCATATTGCGGTGACTTTGGTATGTACAGCTGCCTGATTGCAATTAAAAGTCATTTCTATTTCTGCTTAAGCACATTCAATGTATGATCAGATAGATACAATCAAGATTCCAAAGCTTGTGGTGACTTTGAAACAACTCTGAGTTATTTGGCTGCTCCAGTGCTCACAAAACTTGAGACCTGTAAAAATACCTGATCACTGGCACTGCAAACACACACTGGAAATACCAGAATTTATTTTCTATTTTTGCTATTTTCTATAATTGCTGATTTGGTATTATTTAATATAATTTTGCATTCAGAACACGTATGACTTTGTAGGATTAAACCTCATGAAGCTGCTGACTGATGAGGTTATTTCTCTTCCTCCTCCTGTTGGCTATTTGCTGAAGGTTCCCCTTCAGCTTTGTAATACTTTAACCAAAACTGACCACTTTCTTGGAGTGTTCCTTGTGGGCAGGCAGAGTCCAGCACAAAAAGGGTCTTTTGAAAGTAATGATGAGCAATATTAACTCTTTTGGCATTAAGAGGCCTTTTAGTCTTAAAAAAAAGAACAAAACCAAATGTTTTTCTTTTGAAAAAACAGTGCCCTTCTATACATTTGTCTAGAGTTGGAACAGAAAAAATGTCCTTGTATTCTACCTGAAGTCAAATTTCTGCAGAGAGAAGAACAATGTGAATTAGAGATGGATAGATAGATAGATAGATAGATAGATAGATAGATAGATAGATAGATAGATAGATAGATAGATAGATAAACAGCTGCCACACGGACCTTCAAGTGCAGGAAATGAATGCCAACTCAGAACCCTTTTCCTCTCCAATTTCCTCTGTTAATGCACATGAACTGGTTGGAGTGCACAATTAGGAGGAGGCTGCCTGTTTTCAATTAGGTCAGAGGAGAGGACCTGCCTCTTTCCTAAATGAATTGCAGATAAAGCTTCCCAGGAGTGGGCCTCCCTCTCCCAGGGCTGCATAAATCAGGGAATGCAGCAGCAGCCTGCAGCTTTACCCCAGGGAAAGCAGCAGGGTCCAGCCTGCCCACGGGGCTCATCCTGCCCTGGAAAGGCATCGTGGCGTGGCCAGGAGAGCTCTGTCCTCCTTTTTTCCACCATTTTCCAGCATTTTGTGTTTGTGATGATGAACACATCTGGGTTTCATTGCCTGTCTYGGGTCTGATAGGGGCTGGGGGAGGTGCTCTCTCCCAAAGTCCTTGTCAAGAAGATGGAGGTGCTGGAGCCATGTGAAGGGGAAGCATGAGTTATTTTTGTTGACAGGATTTCAACAAGTAACAGTTCTGGCTAATTACACTGTAATTGATTTGGCATGTTAATAGAGACTTCCAGGGAATCTCRGTACTTTCTTGTCCCTTACAAAGGGATTTCGAACTCTGGGCTGGTTTGCTTTAAAAACAGAAACACAGCAAATGAAACAGAGCAATTGAAGTAATTTGCTGAAGTCCCTCAGGCACAGGGAACAACAGTTACTGCTGGAAAACCAGATACTTCCATAGGAGGAGCACTCAGGAGCTTTAGGAAAGCAGATGACCAGGGCAACTGGGCACTCAGCATTAGCAGAGCCCTAGCAGTCACCAGAGAGATTTTTCTGTCCTTTCAATGCTCTAAAACCTTTGGTTCACAAMGATTTTTTTTCCTTGATGATGTTTAATAGGAGAGAAAAAAAACTCTGCATTCATATGGGAAACAAAACCCACCATTTCAAATCTGCATTAAGGGGAATTAAAGTGCAGCCTCACCCCTTCTCTTCCCCCACATCCTTCAGAACTGGGGCCAACTGGTGCTTCAAACTAATGCTGGGAAAACCGATTTCCTTCTATCCAAAATGATCTAAAATTGTCCAGCCCTTGTTCTGCAGCATCTGGCATCGGTCACTCCTTGGAGTCAGGCTACAAAGGATGAACTGGAATCTAAAGGAATGGGATCAAAAGCTCTGCCTGTATGAGGATGTATTAACATTTTTTCCTGTRAACCATGAGCTTTCCAGTGCAGTAAAAGTCCCATCTGAGGGCCTCGAGGTGTTCAGCCTGAGCTGCAGGGACAAGAGCACCGTGAGTGCACCAGGATTCACTCAGTCACAAAACAGCCAAGTCACCTCACATATCTAAGGGCAGGATTATGCTTTCCCCTGATAATTAATGCATTTAAAAATAGGACATCCAAAAGCTGATTTGCAGCATCCCTCACAGAGAACTGTGATTTTAGTGTGACACCATTACAAGTGATACAAGGTGCTGATTTACCTTTTCCCTTAACTGGCACCATCACAAAACACTCCCATTTCTTTTGTGGGAAATCTGTGCCCTGAAATCTGTGGGAAGGGCAGAAGAAGCTGCAGCTCAGATCCCTTTGGAGACCATTTAGTACTGCAAGGTCACCACTTATTGAGCTGAGCTGACCCAACACTGTGATAAAAGGATGGATCACACTCCATGGGCTGCTCCACCTGTCAGCACTGAGTTAAATCTCACACAGTCTCTGGAAATGATGGATGTAAGGGACAGAAGAGATGATTGGGAGGTTTATGTGACTTTATGGCTGAGCACCACTGCTGGCCTCTCTGTTTGAAGGGCCTCAAAGGCCTCGAGGATTCCCTGCACAGGGCTGGATTCYTGACCTCTGATTTTATCCTGGCAAAAACAATGACTGGACATGTCCCTCCAAACCCCATGGCATTGTGATTGCAGTGGGGTGCAGTTTGATAAATTCATGCACGATAGTGATGGAAAAACCTCCAGGAAGGAAATGGGCTGGGAGCCAGGCCCACAGCGAGGCCTTGTCTGGAGCTGTTACTGTGAGGGTGGATTCTGTAACAACTGTATCATAAAACACTTTACAAAAGAGTCATGAACTCTGGGAAAGAGGGAGGCTTATATATTCTGTTTAAACAGAGTGAGGCTTATGTATTCTGTTTAAACAGAGGAAGTTGCTCAGTGACTTGGCAGCCGAGCATGACCCCCAGTTACGGGTAACCCAAGCCAAGATCAGAGAAACCATAAAAGCAGAGAGTTAACATCAAGGCTCACCTCTTTGCAGCCTGTTACTGATTTTTGGGAGTATCTCTGAGCTGGATCTAGAGCTGGAGGAGAGGAAAATGAAAGGGCTGTGTGAGGAGGGTGACAGCCTGGGCACAGGTTTGTGCAGGCTGCCAGGTCGCTGCTTGAAATTACTTTTTCAGGGAAATCGATACCCAAATTCCCCTTGACATCAGTGGGGCCAGAATTTCCCATTTTTTTGTCTAATAAAATGTCAGGGGGGGTGAAGTGAAGTAGCTATCACAGACAGAAGGAATGCAAATATAAATAGAGTGGGGAGAAATTAGTAGCTGACAAATATTCCTTCTTTGTTGCATGGAAGATCTGGAAATTGAAAAAATCCCCACATTTCTTTGCATTCTGTAAAGAATAAATTAATCCCCAGGTTTCTGGTTTTGGATGATAAATAAATGTCTGAATAAAAGGAAAGAGAGGAAATGAGAGGCAGGAACACATAACTTTTCACTCAGAAGGGTCTGAATCTTGGCTAGGACCAGGCAACAGCATAAAATCATTTTCTTGTATTCTTGAGCCAAGGTTTGATGGAATGGAGGCTTTAGTGACAGCACTGCCTTAAATAAATGCCTCTCCTGGCCTCTAATTCCCACTGCTGAGCAGCAGCACATGGGGTTTGTGGAGAATAAAAGCTCTGCAGGAGTGTTGGGAAGTCGTTGGGAAGATGGTGATGCCATCAGCTTTGCCACCAGGATCCTTGACCTGTCCTTGCAGGTTCCCTGGGTTTGCCACCTCTCCTTGTCCCCATCCTCCTGACCACAGAGAAGGCTGTGGGATGATGGGGGCAGCAGGTTTGGGACATGAGCTGTAATCAAACTCAGGACTGCCTGGCATGCAGTTTGTGAAAAACACATTTTATTCTCTTGTAAAAATTAAAAAAGTTTAATAAAGGACAATAGGAGATAAAGACAATAAAGTAAAGAATTATGGTTGGGTGCATCTTGCCACTTAGCCAAGAGCACACTTGGCTAAGTGTATGGAAACACTCTTTCTATACTATTTCTATTGCTTGTTATATATTCATAAATAATTATGCACAGTAAACTTTTCTTTAAACTAGTTGCCATGCTTTAAGAATTGTTTAGCATATTTATTTTTTGGGTTTGTTTTTTTAGAGTATGTGTATTTTTTGTTGTGGTTTTATTATTACTTTTACTTTTATTGTTACTTTTGTTTTTAGACAGTGAGTGTTGATAGTTGGTATATTTGTAGTAGGTGTTTTTRTCATATGTTTATTGGATCTTACATTATTTAAGTAGGTCTTTTAACCCAAGTATATTAATTATTTCATTACTGTGTTTAAGGTTAAATATCAACAGAAACAAACACTGCCTCTTTATAGCAAAATTACTTCAACACCACACATATAAAATCCATTTTAATATTTGCAAAAAGCCACTATTATACTATGTATCTATAACAAGTTCTTCATCCTCCTTTTCCCCCATCCATAAATCCTTTTTCCTGTGCTGTGCTTTCTTCCTCCCCCATTTGTCCACCCACCTCTAATGAGTTTTTCTTCACCTGGCCCAGCTTTGCCACCTCTGCAGTGAGTCTGGTGTTTGTGGCAGTGGTCCCTGGGGAATATTGTCCTTGTCTAGGTGAAATTCTCCTTATCTGGGTGATATTGTCCTCACCTGGTGTTCCTGAGTGTGCCAACCTGTGCATCTCTGCCCTTGCATGGTCCTAGGGATTCTCTCCAGCAATCTRTGGCTTCTGGCCACCCTCACTCACCACCTCCTTAGCCACCTGCAGAATCCAGCCCTTATCTGGCATTTCCCCCACCTTATCTGTCCTTATCTCTCAGGGCCAGCACTTTCTCATGTCCTGTCCAGCAGTTTCCCACGTCCTGTTCAGTCACCTCAGCTCCAGGCCAGGGCTCAGCCAGCGGCTTTGTCAGCTGCCCACAGCTCCAAAAATAGAGGGAGGAAGAGGAAGATGGTGACATAACACCTCTCAGTCGTTCACCATCAGCCTGGGAGGCTGCCCTGAGCTGTCCCCACAAGCACTGGGCACAACAACCACCTGCAGAGAGGTTTTGCAGGAGAAGTTTGGGTGGTTTAGTGGCTGCAGGATGAACATGGATCAGTAGTGAYCAACTGCTGAGAAGGAAGCACCCAGTGGTGAGAGGCACAGGCAGGAACACCATGAGTTAAGACCAACAAAAATAATCATTTCACACTGCTGGGTCAATTTGTGATGATGTTGGCTGGTCTGCTCTGTCTAGGTTTAGGGACTGTTCTCTAAGAAGGATGTGAGGTGGAGGATATTTCAAAGAGAACTGGGTCTGAAAAACAAGACCTGTGGGGAAAGATTGGGGAAAGATTGTTCTGGCTAAAGAAAAGGAAAATGAAGGAAAAGATGCCAGTAATCTCAAAATGCACAGAGGAAACAATAAACTGCTCTTTCATGTGCTCAGGGCACAGAGGAAGCATTAATGGCCTCAGGAGAAGATCTAGGTTAATTGTGAGGAAAGTTTCCTAATGAGCTTTGGACAAAGATCTGGACCAGCTTGCCTTGGAAAGCTGTGGAAGTTCCAGCAGGGAAAGTTTTGGGAACAAGCTGGAGTAACATCTGTCAGGGGGRTGAAGCCCAGCTGATCTTGCTTTAAGGTGTGGGATTGGTCTCTTGAGGATCCTTCCAGCCTTGTACTCAGGGAGCCCATGGGATTCCCCACAGCACAAGGAGAATTTGCTCTGTATTCCCTCAGCCCTTCTGATCTGAAACATCAGCAGCCATCAGAGGAGGAGAAACTGATGGTGGAACTGGGCACCTGGTGACATAATTATTATTATTGACAGAAACCTGTTTGTTTGGAAAAAAACAGACAAAGCCCTGTGTCACTCAGCCCAGCAGAAATCCTCCAGGAGAAGCCAATTTCTTTGCTCACAGTTTTCAGACCAAAAATATCCCCACAGGAGATTCTGTGCACCCCCAGTKCTAAGTCAGGCTGTATCTGCTGGGRTTTTTACTGCCTTCCCTTTGAATTCTTTCCATCTTCCTGCCCTTCTCCTTTCAGAGACACCAAGCCTTTTCCTTCCTTTCTTCCCTTTGCATCCCTTTTGTATCCAGGTTTTCATTTTGGGAGGGGATGCCTGGTGACATGCAGGTATTCCTTTCTTTCGTTGGAAGCAGAAAGCTGCTTGAACATGCACATTCAGAAAGATTTAATTCAAATCAAACCAATACTATGAATGACTAAAAAACTCCCCACAACCTGTAAAACATGCAACACATGCAGACAACAAGAATGACTTAGTGTTAGTCATGGTTATGAATGATGCTTTAGGTGGAAAATTGTGCAGAGGAGCTTAAAATAAGTGAGTGAAATGAAAAAGAGGTGAATGAAAAATAAGATATTTGTTCTTATGCTGTCAGGTGCTTGAGTTTGCACAGAGTCCTGAAATGATGCAGACGAACTCTGCTTAGACTGGGAAAGAAAAAAAMCCACAAAAATCAGCTACAAAGCAGTTAATGTTCATGGCAGATGCTCTGTTTGTTTAACAAGTACTTTCAGGCTTTTTTTGCCTGGAGAGCAGTGTCTCTTTTTTCATGTTAATGGGGATGTTCTTTTAAAAAACACCACGTTAAGAGGCAAAGAATAAAACATATTTATTCTAAATGGAAAGGCAATTACCTCAGTGATGTTCCCCTGGGCATAAAAATCTCCATGCACTGCTCAGTGGAGCTCCAGTAACCACTTTTGACAGCGTCTGCATGTAGAATTGAGTTGGTTTTAATTGGTTGTTGAATTACCTGGGTTCTAGCCCTCAACCCTTCCAGCTGTAAATTGCTTACAAGCTGAAGTGGGAAATGCTGAGAAGTTGTGGGTTTCAAAAATAAGCCTATAAAGTGCTTTCCCCTACGTGTAAGGAACTTTCAATTAGAATTGGTGCTCTCCTGCTGGAAAAAAAAAAAAAAAAGAAATTGCTGAATTGTTGGGGATGCACCGTTCAGACACCCAAACAGATTTTTCATTCAGTTTTTTCCAGACAGAGGGAGAAGAGCTTTTGTGTAGTTTTGACTTTATTTCCACATATCAGAGGCAATAGATTGCCTCAATGGTGTCTGCAGCTAATAGGAAGGAACAGACTCACACCCACAATAACTACTTGTGTTTGAAAACTTCTGGCACATGAAAAAGATGAGATAAAGCAGAATTTTTAAATGGGTGGATGTTCTTGAGTTAACTGAGGATCTTGGTTTGGATGCTGAGAATTCCACTCTGATCCCTGCTGTKACTTCTGGGCAAAATAACATTTGCAGCAGCACCAAAAATGCAATCCTGGAAGCTGGTCTGGGGCAGAAACAGAATCACCACAAAATGTCAGGAAGCTGAAATCCAGCTACTTGAGGCTGAGCTGAACTTCACTGGTTTGTACAGCTCAGTGACTGAAACYCCCACCAGATTCCAGGGCAAAGCACCAGGGATTCACTCAGCAGTGAGAGCCCTGCCAGGAGGGAAATCTCCTTTGCTGCACCCTGCCCTCCTCTGGAGCTGTGCATCTGGCTTCATCCCAAAGCTGCTGGGATTGCCCAGCAGGACATCATGACCATCATTATTACTATTATTACTATTATTATTATTATTATTATTATTATTATTATTATTATTATTATTATTATTATTATTATTGAAATACCCATTTCAAACAGCCTGGGAAGCTGAGATTCCACCACATTTGTTGTCCACAAGCAGCAGGGTTTTTACAGAGGGTCAGAGTGAGCCCAGGTCTCTGCTGGAGGAGCACAAACCCCACCCAGGGAGCCTGCACAGCGAGGTGCAAGCTGAAAAGCTGGAGCAGCCACAATCAGGTGCTGAGCTCCAGGCTCCAGAGGGGAAAATCAGAGTCTCAGTGTGCTGCTGGTTCTGCCAAGGCAGCTCCTCCAGCACGTGCAGCACACACAGACCCTCCTGGCCCTGCCATGAGGACTCAGGGAGGGACAGTCCACTCAGCACATGCATTACATCACACTTTTATKTTCCTTTTCCCTGGCAAATTTTAACTGCTGCTTTTTTTTTTTTTTCCCCGGTGTGATTCAAATACCAGGCCGAGGAGGTCATTCAGAGGAAGGATTTGCTCTGTGCTTGGCTGGCTGGAACCCAGCATCAAGCTTCAGGCAGGACAGTGCTTTAGGACCCAGCCAAGGCACAGAACAGGGTGTGCAGATGTCCTGCACAAAGCTGAGGCCTCCTCTGAGGGAAGGACACAGGGTATGGGTTTTTGTGCAGCCACAGCAGCACTGCAGCACCCTCAGGTCATGACTTCTGCTGCTCACCCCGGGGCTGATTAAAACCCCAGAGACCCTGCTGGGATGGCCACAGAAGCCTGGTGGAGGGATGCTGCTGCCATCAGTGCTGGGAGCAGGGATGGGACCCCAGCTCACACCCTGGGCTCAGTGGATCTCTGACAGAGGCTCTCACAGGAGATGAAGGGTGTGCAAAGRGGATTTACTGAACAGAAGGGTCTGAGTGTCCCACCCCACGTCTGGTAGCCCACGTGTGCTCTCTGCTGTGTGATTTGGAGCTCCCAGCTGCCTGCTGCTCTCCATCCACATCCCTGCTCTGCATCCAGCCCTGCAGMAATGTCCCTGTGGAAGTGACAGCTGGGACATTGCAGCCACAGGGCTGCTTTTAATGCRGAAAGGGGCACTGAAAAATTCCTCTCTCTTTTCTAGTTATGTCTTCCTTACAGGAAGTTTTTGATGTGGCTCTGGTCCAGCTGGCTCTCTGAGGAAAGGAGAGCCTTTCCACACATAAACCTGCCGTGAACTTTATGATTTTTTTTTTAAAAAAACAACATTGACAAAGTTAAACATGTCAMTTGTCAGTTGGTTTAATGAGAGCAATGAAGGGAAAGAGGCTGTTTTAGGCATGTGAGGCTTCTTGTTCTTTAACAACAGAATGGAAACTTAAAACCAAACAGTGCTACATATGGGCCCAAATGATCTCTGCAGGCAAAGGGGCTGCAAATAAGGAGGGTTATTTCAAGGACTCAGTGAGTAATGAAGTCCCCCTGCAGGCTGGGCTGATCACAAGCAAATGAATGGTGACTCCAACTTCAGAGCACACAGCCCTGGGGAAGTCACAGCCCTGCCTGGCTGGCCTTGAAAGTACTTGAGGCCTCTCTGTGAGACTTAATTTGGGGACAAAGGGAATAAAATAGGAAGCACATCACTTTGTGGATGTGTGTCCTTCTGTTACAGAAATCGTTCTCCCACAGGGAGGAAAAAGGACTCATCTTCACTGGCACAGCAAGGCCTCTCTGCCAACACTCTCACAAAGGGGCTGGAGCAGATAAAAAGCTCCAAAATCTGCCCAGATCATCCCTGCCTTGTAATGCTTTATGAGGAATGAGGACTAGAGAGAGCTCTTCATAAAGGAGCATGTAGTGCCACTGCCTCCAAAATAAAAAATAAATTACTCCTGAGGCTGCTTTTGGTGTTGGAAATACTCATTTTGGTCTTGTGCAGCAGGCACAGATGGAGTGGCAGCAAAAGGGATCTGGCTGTGACTGCAGTGCACCTATCTGGATTGGCAGTGAGRCACTTTGAGTGGCAGAAAAAGGGAYTTCTTGGAATGTSGGCATCTGAAACAGGACAGGGCAGCACTCCCCAAAAGGGAGCGATGCCTTTCTCATGGAAACTGGGAGAACATCAAAGGGAACCAGAGACCTTGGAGAGCTTGGAGACCTTTCCTCCACCACCCCAGCAGAGCCAGAGCATTCCTGAGCTCCTCACAGTGCAGATCTGACCTTCTTCGAGCCTCTCCTCCGAGGCAAACCAGCTAATTCACTCTGCATGTCCAACTTGAGGCAGAAAATTAGGTACCCAGATTACACAATAATTCAGTTGAGTTTCTGGTGGAGATTATTCCTGGAGTAAACACAATTATCTAGACATGTAACAGGAATTCAGGATGGGCACAGKGTAGAAATTGSTTGTGTTGAGGGATRTTCCTGGATGTTTCTTAGCTGCACACATATGACAAAGATGTCTAATCTAGTGCCTGAGGACTTACATCAATGTCTTCCCAAAGTGAGGGCTGACACTAAAAATTATCAAGCCATGGAAAGCAGAGACAAATGGACAAAAATACACAATGAGCAGGCTGACAGGAATTTGTGGCAAAGCCAAATTACTATGAGTTGTGTTTTATTTTTGTTCTGCTGCTCTGCAAGTCAGATAAACGAGTTCATAGGCACAGCAAAGCCATTTTTGCTGGTCTGTGTGCAGGTAKAGGTATTGCTGTGCACCTACTAATGTACAAAACTTACCCAGAACCTGCTTCTCCTCTGAATCAGCAACCCACAAGGCTCAGGGCTAAGTGCAATTTCTCTTGAAGAAAAGGATAATTACAGTTCATTAGTGGATGAGGCACTCAGTTCTCTTTAGAGAACACACTTCAGAGCCCTGCCTTTGCTTGCTCTTGAAGCAAGGCAAAATCAGGCTTTAAAAAAAAGGATAATCAAAAAGTGCTGTATAACTCTAAATGCCAGCAAGGAGAAGAAAACCACTTTAAAGCCTAAAGAAATCCTCTTGTTCTTTATATTCTGTGGGTAAAGCCTTGGACTTACAGAAGCCAAAGGCAAGGCTCCCACTCATTTGAGTGGGGCCAGCATTTCAACATGCTTTGTGAATTCTCAGCATGTATGGCTTGATCCCTTCTAAAGAGATTTATAGCAAGCAGGAGGAGCTACAACTCCATAAAATGTTGGTGTGTGCACATGAAGTGAATTAGTAGACACAGAAGATTTGGACACCTAAATTCCAGTTTGCAAATGGAGCCCTTTATCAGCCTGAGCAAATGCAGTGTGGTAAATCCAGATCATTCCTGGAGAATTTCTGAGCCTGGGGTCTCTGTGTTACACCCTTTGCCTGCCAAGAGCCTGGCTCTGCAACCAGCACCAGTTCTGTCCCAGGAAGGACTTGATCCATCCCTGGATATTCCATTCCTGCTGTGTTACCTCCACRGACAGCAAGGGCAGATGTCAAACTTGGGACTTTTCTGTAGGGAGCTCAATTGATTTTCCATACAGAAAAACATCCCCTGTACATTGAAATGCATGAGAATCACACACCTGGGTACAAGGCAGAGTTTTAAAATATCCTGCCATGAATTTTACATGAAGAGAACTGAAGAGGTCTAAAAAGTCAAACCGTGGTTTTTTAAACAAACAGCCCAGCTTTAAATTAATGTATCTGRGATTCCTCTGGTAATAAAAGATAGAGATCATGTTGACTGTGCTACACAGATGGACTAAAATGAATCTTGAAAAAGATTTTTAAGCAACCTAAATTCCCTGCTTCCCCACCATGGGCTCAGAGCTGGCTGGGGCAGCAGTGGGGCCATGAGCAGGTTAAATATCCCAGCTGAAAATAAAGGTATTAATCTGCAGTGCTGCCTGTGCTTTTAGTCAATGCTCATAAACTGTCAGGCTGCAAAAGCAAAATGTTTTATCTAATTCCAAAGCAGATCTGCAGACCCTTAGCCCTCCATCCTGGTGGAAGGAGGACATGGTGTGTAAAGCCAGGCTGCCTGACACCCAAAGGCAGAACAGCCTCAGCCTCAGGGTTTGCCACAACCCTTGGGCTTGGGGCTGCAATTAAACTTTTCAACTTCAAAGAAGAAATGTTTCTGAAAACAAGAACAACCCTCCAAATGATCCTGACACGAGCTAGCATATTTACTTTGCATATTTCTGRAATATTTCTGGGCTTTTCAAAACAGGGTTCAAAGTGCTGTGAGAAATTTGCCACCTCCAGCATTCAGGCCCGGGCAGYGTGGGGAGTGTCCCAGTGACACTGAGATTTATTTTCCTCTGCCTGTAGCAAATGGGTTTGCTAAGATCTCAGAGCTATTGGAACAGAATTCCTAACACTTTACCAACCCAGGTCATGCATTATGTACACCACACTCCCTTGCATGTTTTACAGAGGATTAAAATGAGCAGTAGATGTAGGAAGCTGCTGACATGAGCAGGATGTGCTGCAGATGGCTGAAAGGCACCAGCAGGAGCTGGGTTCTGATTGACCACTGGGTCTATCTGCCCTTTTCCCTAAGCACAGTGAAATACTCTGAGAGTTGAGGAAAGCTGTCAGCCTAATCAACACTTAGGCTGGGACTAATCAATCATTAAATGAACGGAACRATGAGGGCAGGAGGAGCTTTTACTGTTTGGAAGCAGCGTGGAGGGGAGGATGTGGAGCTGGATGTGCACTCCTGGAGGCTCTCCATGAGCTCACCTGGCCTGTCCACATGCACAGAACTGGGTGGGAAAGGTGCTCCTTCCCCAGAACCCACCTCTGCCTCCAGGGACCAGAGGCTTAGGGAGCACAGGACACAATTTAAATCACAAAGCACGGATTTTCTTTGAAGTTTGCTCTAGCTACTKGCTTCCCCCATAAATCCTTCCATATTTTTATTCCCAGGGTACTTCAATAATTTTCACTTSTTGAACTATTTCAGTTCAACCCGAGTTTAGAGCAACAACTGCTCTGTTGCACTGCACTCCCAGTTCTTGCCCTGCCCTGTGAGCAGAAGCAAACTGTGATGTTGAGTACCCAGGGTGCTCTTTTGGAGCATTTTTGTTCCTTGTTCACACGAAAATGAAGGRCAAACCTGCTCTCTGAGGGAGCCTGACCTGCCTTGGGCTGTGTGTTCACAAATGTCCTTGGGCAGGACATTTTCCCTTATGTGAGTGACCAATTCATCCACTGAGAAAAGCTGGTTGCAAAAACAGTTGAAACTATTTGGCCTCTTCAAAGTAATATTTCTCTCTGCCCCTGCCAGGCAGGGGAAGAATTATGTTCCCCTTTTTATGACAATTCTAAGAGAAGCTGGTTCAAAGCAAACAGTAAAATGAGCTTGGGGGCCTTCCTGAGTGTGTTACAGAATGCTGTGTGTAGCCAGCTGAAAGAAAGAGCTGCAATTTGTAACAATCAACAAGTGGCCCCAAGAATGAAAGCCTGCACCTGACAAATCATTTCAGGTTTCCTCAKGCTCCCTCTGCCCTTCACTGCCTGGGCACATACTTATCTCACAAATTCTCTGAAGGAAGAAGCATTTTTGTTTACCCCATTTGCAGCATCCCCAGCACAAATCGGTTCCAGCTCAGGCTGGTGGGTGTTGTCATCATGGAAATAATTGCAAGGATCAGATTTACAGTGGAGCCTCCATAGCTCTTCTTGAGGTTACACAGCAATGTTTCCCTCAGCTCTGCAGCCTGATGTGCAAACCACACTTATTCTGGGGAGTTTCTGACAGAAACTTGGCTTTTGGCAAGCACTTAAGCCCATGAGTTGTTGCTATTACACTGGACTGAAATGCTTTCTTGAGCAGAGCTGGACTAAAGCCCACACATGCATGTTTTGCTGGARGTGTTTTTTAAAGCCCCCTTCCCTGGGAGGTGTGTTGCCTGTCTCACCCCTCTCCAGACCCAAATTTCRTGTTTTTACCAGCCAGATTGTTTCCCCCAGGTGTCAGAGTTCCTCTGCGGGCTCCTGGCCACAGCATCAGTGCCCGTGGGGAGGAAGTGTGACCCCATGCAGAACGGAGCAAACTTCCTACCCTGGGCCTTGAATTAACACTGCAAACAATTTGCATTATTCATGGAAAACAGGCCTTTCCTCAAGATCCCCTCTGCCAGCAGCAGTGGTGAAGCATCAGCTGCACTCCTTATTGGGATTGTTACTAATATGCATCACAATGAGAAAACTGCTCCCTCTTCCTCATGAACAGAGAGGATTCAAACATCTCCCCTCTGCAGAAAACAGGTGATTCATCTCTCTTGCTGGGAGGAAAGACTGACATATGTTGAACATATTGTACCCYGGCTTGTGAAGTTATAAAGCTTCCTCTGTGGGCAAGGATCACTCAGAGGAAAACGCCTCCCTTTGCTCTCCCTTCCCTCCAGCGGAGCCCATTTGATCCTTCCCAGGCTCTAAACAAAGCTGCCTSTGTGCCCTTGGGAAGGGCTGCTCCAGGATGGGACATGTGCAGCTGAAACCAACCGCAGGGAGAATGGCTGGGGCTCGGCTAAATTTGATTAAAGTCATTCCCTCGCTCAGGCTGGGGACCCASACGAGCTAAAAATACTTTGGTTCTTTCCTCTGACTCTCCTTTTAGGCCTGTGCTCTGTGTTCCTTTCTGTTTGGTGACAGAAAATGTTATCTAGGGGGTTGTTGGGGTTTTTTTAAAGGTATGTTCTAATCTATAACCGTTTGTCTGTTGRAAAAATGCAGGTGCCTGCTTTCTGGCGGGATGTTTTTAGGCTGACGTAAAAATTCTTGCCCTGCCTTTTTCCAGGATGTGACACCAGCCTGATGCCATCAGCTCAGCTGCTGCAAAGAGGTCCCAGAAGTGTTAACRCCCGAATTTTCTCTTGGAGCAGAARAAACAAACAAAAAGAACTCTGCTTTCCCSCAGGCTGATGTCTGTGAATGCAACGCTGCCACCTCCGAGGGCTGCTCTGCTCTGATCTCTCTGGCTACTTTTGAATTAAGGTGAGAGGAATTCTCTAAGTCACTGAGACCCTTAAAAAGCCCCTCCACAGCTCAATCCCACACCCCTGYGAGCTCTTGGGTGCAAAGGAGATCATGAATGCAGAGAGCACCTTGACTTGTGCAGTGCTGCACGTTAGGTCACACTTAGAGCTCAGAGACAGCCCCGGGCTCTGCACGAGCTGAAATCAATCACTGGCACTGACAGCTTGACAAAAGGGTCAGGGGAAAGATTTCAAGTCATTTTCCACAGTAGTGGCTGCTCCAGTCCTGAGATCTGGCTGAGATCCTGGCTAGTTAATCACTGCCAGGGAGGCTTTAACCTTTAGGTATCAGAAGTGGCCACCCATAACTGGAATAATTTGAATTTATGGTCATATTACAATGGAGAGCTTGTGGTGCCTCCCCCCACCATTTTTATGTGCTACTGCCCTGTTGGAATCATGMTACATAAAAACTGTMAAAATACYTGCAGAGAATGGACAGGAAAAGGAAAAAACAATTGTATTTTAGAAGTATAAATGCCTTTAGAAATCAGACTATTCCAATAACAGCTGAAACTTTCAGTCGAAATAACTTTATAACATAAATACCTCCTCCTCAAAACCTAGAACATTTAAAGCAGGTGACTGGTTTTTTCCCAAGCAATAAAATCACAGAAAAATGTAGTTCTAGCTTAACCAAAGCTAGTCACAACTTCAGGTCAAAATATCATACATTGCTTCAGTGGGGGAAAAAAAGAAAAAAAAAAAAGCATTCAGAGAATTTGAAATGTTTCAGCTTCTATTTTCCCGCTGGCATTTTCAGCTCCTCATTTCACAATGACATTTTCATTTCAAATTGACCTTAAAACAGGTTTTCAAAAAATGAGAATGAAATATTTGGATCATCCTCAGGCAATTCCCTCCTTTCTCCTTCCTTTCTTTCCTTCTAAGGATCCAAATCAAACCCCCAAACCACGATTCCTTTCTAAAGGAGAAAGAAATCTTCTGAGAATTGGGAATCGTTTCCATGCCAGGCAGCTCATATTTTGCTCCTGAGTTACAGGAGTGACTGGTGTAGCCACAGATCCAATAAATGCCAAACTCATGCACTCCAGGATCCTTGCAGCAAATGCCAAGCGTGCCCTCATTAATATTCTGTGGAGGTTTGGGGATCAACAGTAGCATGCATAATAGCATTTAATGACAGCAGGGCTTATTATCAGCATGATTTGGCCTCATCTGGCCTCTGCTGGCAAAATAATGTGCATAATAAGGTGTGTTAATGCTGRGCTCTTTGGCAGGTCCTGGAAGATGAGACGGTGCAGCTGGCAGGACGGGACGGGAGCAGCTGGAAGGGGAAGATTTGGGTCCTACATATTAAAGCATTTGACATTTGGTGTCTGAGGGGAGCACTGTTTAGGGCTAATAAATAACTCACCGATGATGACAACCTGTAATGACAGCTTTTATTATGGTCTGGTTAATCCTCAGATTCAGCTTTGTCCTTCCAGGCCATCTGCCAGCCATTTGTTTTCCAGGGTTTTTCCTCCTGCTTTGTTGAGTGTGGTGCMCTTGGGAAGAAGCTGTGGCCACAGGGGTGTGGGGTGTGTGGCTGGGGCTCATCCCTGCCTCTGCCAGGGCCAGGAGCACCCAGGGGAAGGGCAGGAAGGGGATTTGGCCAGGGATCCTCAGCGCTGCCAGGCTCCTGTGCAGATCTGGCTGAGTGCGCTTTCCTCCAAGCATCCACATTTCTAGGSATGGGGAAATGCCTCTCTTTTCCCTACATGGCCTGTTTCTGCCTGAAAAATTACAAACCTCTCTGTCCCCAACAGCAGCACCAAGGATTCTGTAACAGCCAGAGGGGATAAGGAGGCAGGGCTATGGAAATTCCCTGTGGGGATTGTGGCACCCCTGTGTCCTCATGTCCCTCSTTTTTGGTACCTTGTCAGCTCTAATAACTCTGCCTGAAAGACAACATTTTTCCCAGACAACCTGCTAAATGCCTGGGAAACCCTGACCAAACTCCAGAGTTTGTGTCAGCACTGACWGCAAGGTGTGCACAGGGTCCTGTGTGTCCCTTGGAAGTGACAAACTGCCTGCAAAAATGCCACAGGGCCGATTTCCAGGTGATTTCCAGGTGCAGCATTCCAGGTGAATGACTGCAGCTCTCAGAGCAGGACAGGTGCTAGAGGAAAGAAGCAGCAATAAAATATTATGAAAAGAGGGAAGGGTAACACCAAGAGCATCTCAGGAGATGTTTGTCACCTTGTTTGTCGCTAGCAAAGAGCCTCAGAAACTTTATTTGCCAGGTTAGCATGGGGGAAAAAAGCAGTGGAGAGGATTTTGGAAAGAAAGCCAGTTGTGGACAGGTCTGGAAGTTGTTTTCTTCATAAAGCAGCCCAATTCATAGAGCAAGTTCAAACACAGGACCCTAAAAAGGAAACMCAGTGAGGAGAGGCTTTAGGTGCCCCTTAAAAGCAGTAGTTTGCAGAAAGGATTGTCCATCTCACTGGAAAGGGCCACACCACAGATGCCTTCCCTGAGCCCCACCAGGCCCTGAGGAGCAGCATCCTGGGAAATCAGCATCCAGCAGAGAAGATGTGCTATRAAAACAAATGCTTGAGACCAAAAAAGGAGTGCTTCTAACACTGCAGACACTTTAAAAATATTCTTTAGCTTCCCTTGAGGAAGAAATTTAAAACTTCCAGATGAATGGTTCAGCCTTCATCTGTGTGGGTTCCCTTTTGTTGTCTCATGAGTAAGATGCCAAGGAAGAAGGAGTGGGTGCCCTTTTCAGAGACTTTTGCATGTACCAGCCTATTTTTTCCACCTGTTCATTGATTTCCATGCCATCACTCACCCTGTGATGCTCCAGCWCCTTCTCTGAGTATGAAATGCAACCCAAGGAAGCAGCTCTGTCTCCTGATCGTGCACTGAATCACAGTTAATAATTCCTAAATAGCATGGAGCACTAGGGCAAGCATGCCCTCCAGCAGCTTTACTGCAGCCTCTAGGACCAGCAATGCCTTGGAACTCTGGAAAATCTCCTTTTCCATGAGGAGAATACTTTTTCCTTCAAGCCCCTCTTTGCAAACCAGGCAGGAGGTTTATTTGTGCCCAAAAGTGGTGTAAATTCAATGGAACCAGCAGAGCTGGAGTTGCTGAGAGACCCCCATCAGCCCAGAGATCAAACATATTCCTGCCTCTTTACAAAGTGCTGATAAATCATGGGACAAACACAAAAATTATCCAGGACACTGAAGGTTTTTCCACACTACTCATGGCATGCTCATTACAGAAGCATAAGTAGAACAAAGCCTCATGCCAGATAGTCTTGGCTTTTTCTTTTTTTTTGCACTAGATGAGCCACAGATGTCCTTTACAGAATAAGTTATAAAATACATGTAAACATTTGTCACTGTGTGGGTTTTTTTTTAATGTCTCACTCCTGCTTTTCAGTGGGACTTTGATTGGATTCCTTAAGAAAAGCAATGAGAAAACCTTAATTAAAATTTTGCTGCTCCCTGGACATCTGTTGTAGAGTGTTATATAAAATATTACACGTGGTTATAAATACACATTCATCTTTTATTTTAAACACATTAGTAATTGGGTTTTATGGGGCCACTGGGATTCATTAGGCACAGGATTGCAGCACTGAAGGCACACACGGGGATGGGGACATGGATGGGAGCCTGGGATTTTATAAATGTATTTTATAAATTTTGATTTTTTTTTTATATATAAAAAAAGCTTTTTTGGGAAAGCTTTTTGCCAGCTCTCACATGAGCAGTGTGTGCTTTGCTTCTGGGGTTCCARCCACACTCCCCACTGCCCTGCCACTGCAAAGATGACTCCAGGGTCCTGTGAACCGAGGGTGTTTGGGGACAGCCATCCCCCCCAGCAGCTCTGGTCTTTCTGGAGCTCTATAAAAGGCTGTCTGCTCCMAGGCATTCCAGGGAAAGCAGCTCCYCAGGMCGTGTTTGCTCCCCCAGCCAGTCAGAACAGCGCTGCAGAGCTCTGCAGTCGGTGCTGCCACACCTGGAACAGTGCAAAGAGGGCTGTGGAGGCTCAGCACTCCTTTATCCACCTGTTCTGGATGACCCAGCCSCAAATGGGATTATGTCTTTTCCAGAAGATTCTGAGAGAAGTTGCAATGAGTTTAAATACGTGTAATAAACACTTGCCTAACAACGTGGTTGCCAACACGGCCCATGAGCATTTCTGGGCTGTCTCAGACTTTCTGGAGCTTCTCTCTGCACACCACTGACAAGTGCATTGCTAATCAACAGCAGTTGATTTTTGTGTTCCATTAATTACCAGCTCAGAGGTGCAGCAGGGCAGTGCTGCTGCCTCTCCAGGCCCTGCTCCTGAGGAGACAGAGCCAGGACAGCTCCTGTGCCAGCAGCCTGAGCCCTCCAGCCCCAGAGCTGGAGGTGATGAATGGAGCAGAGCAGTGCAGGCAGAAAAGGAACCTCACTTTTCCTCCCACTGTCGCATCAGAGCACTCAGGACAAAGGGAGCAGCTCAGCTGCTGCATGGGTTTGTCAGACTGGCTGCTTGTTCYGTTTGGGACTTTCCCTGACCTCCCATTCCTCTTTATTTTCATTCTTTCTCCCTTCTGCACCATCCTCAGAGCTGTCTGTCCCTGTGGCCTCTCCCAGCCTGTGCCAGCTCCGCATGGAAGCAGCCTGCTGCTGCTGACCCAGTGCATAAGGAACATTTTGTCTGAAACAGGCAGCTCCAGTGAGCTCATTACCCACTCCAGTGCACAGGACACAGACAGGAGCCTGCCTTTCCCTGGGGCTGGTGCCCTGTGGGCTTGTCCCCTTATGGAAAAAGGAAATCCAGGCTGGTTTGGAAAGTTTCCCAGCCRTGCCAGAGGGATTTCCAATCATTCCTTATGGTTACATCACAGAATCCCAGAATGGTTTGGCAGCTGCTGTCACTGTGTCACCTGGGCCCTTTTTGGTGCCACCAGGCTTGAGTTTGGACATGGATGGTCACCCTCCTGAGAATGATGGTCCCAAAAGTGGGATGGGACTCCCCACTGCCCTRAAGCACCAGGAATTGTCCCAGGCTGAGTCCTGGCAGCAGGAGAGGTGCAGAGGTTCTTCCCCTGGGCAAGAACACGCCTTGTTTCATGCACAAGTGSACTTGGCAAGCCTGACCTACATTGTGGATGGCTCTGGTGCAGCAGACTGGAAACTGGGTGGCAGCTCCAGATTAAAAAAAAAAAAAGGAAAAAAAATTATCAAAAAGTGGGGCAGGCTTTTGTTGGATTASAGAAATGATTAGCATGAAACACGATGCTGTGTCTTATTTAATTGCATTTATTGAACGTTCCCCCCTCGTGTTTTGTGCTCAAGATGCTGCTGGATATTGTATGGCAAACAGGCACACAGGGCTGAATGTTTAGCCTAGCAGGGAGAGGAAGGTTGAGGTTTATTTTTACTCTGAAAACACAAGAATATATCTGCAATGAGCCCATACACTGGACACTCCCACTAAAACTAGAAGCAGCTAAAGAGTGAAAAATGCCAATATTTGCGTTTTCACTGTCAGGTTCCAAAGTTAACACATTGAAATGCAAGGTTAAGGCAAATTGCTGCTTCTTTGGACACAGCCAGCTCCCCTCAGTGCTGCTGTGGTTTGTGGTTGTTAAAGCCTCGGGCTTTAAATGAAGGAGGAGGGATGGACACAGACATCAAGGAGCATCCTGGAAAGGAAAAACACCAGGAGAGCTGCGAGTGCTGGGCAGGCTGAAGGCTGTGATCTCTGGGAACGCCCAGCTGCTCTCAGGGAAGTTGTCTCTTTGAACCCCAGGGATGTTTTCTGCTCCTTCCTCCCCCCAGTTCCTCCCAGAGCAAAGCACTGCTGAGCAGAGGTGGGGACAGCTGCTCCCACACAAAGGTTTCCAGAGGATGCTGACATCCTGAAGGGACAAACAAAACCCGTGGGACGTTTCCTCCTCACCATTCAGAGGGGTTTGGGTCTCAGGGAGCCTCTTGTCTCTCCCTTTGTGTGCAGCTGAAGAGGGGCTGGGGCTCCCGTGCTGGGCAAGGCAATAATTGCTTTTCCAGCTGCAATTCCAGCATCCCCTGCYCCTCCCTGCGAACCAGGAGACTTCATGGGGCCTTCAGGGCTCCTCTGCTCACCCACAGAGTCACTCAGAGAAGGGCCAGGACACGGACAGAGGCTCAGGAAGGATTCCAGGTGTTGGTGTCATTCCCCTCTGGGCACTTCYGAGGATGCTCAAACACTTGGCTGCAGTTTCTGCACAGAGAACTCCAATCCTTAGGGACAAAACGTGGATTTTGGGGGGGAAAACACAGTGTTTGATTTGAGGAAGAGCCTTAAGTTTAAATGACTGATGAGGAGGAGGGAGAAGTGTGGAGGGGCAGGAGGGGAGGACAGTTCTCACCAAGGCTTGCTCTGCTGCCGGGCCTGGCAGGCAGGACACACACACACACACACACACACACAAAGACACACACACACACACACACAGGTTTTCCCCCATTTTCACTCCATAAAAGAAGCTCTGCTGCTAGTGAGCTGTTGGGGATTGTCTCCAAAGAGAGATGGAATCTTTTCCTCACGTTGAACCACAAGAGAATGTTACTACATCCTGCTTCTTATGGCTTATAAATAGCAGGAGGGAAGGAATGGCTGGTTAACTGTTTGACYTCAGCCTGGGAGGAAGAAAGCTCCCAAGAAACCTCAGGAACTCAMCCCATTAGGCAGACAGGAAAATGGCACAGGTCTGGCACCTTAATTATATGCTAATGACATCCGACMAGGAAGAAAAGCTTCAGAGGTCTGAAGGAAAAATACCTGACTGAGCAGGGTTGGGTGTGCYCACAGACACTTTCTGACAGCTATTCCCTCTTTCYTTTTGGCTTTTTTWAAATTTATTTTTATTTTTTAGCATTTAAGAAACAAAACAAAACAAATCAGRCTGAAGAACCAGGTGAACCTTTGCCATTTGTGTTTGATTTTCAGCCCCGGAGCATGAACTGCAAACAAAACAATCCTGCTGCAGAGGGGTTTGTCCAATGTACAGACTTTCAGTGACCTTTCTGCTCATAATGTTYTCCTGATTCACTTTCAGCTAAGATTGCAAATGGTCCTCACCCATCACCTTCTGCTCAATTTGTCTGCAAAATGTTTACTATTTTCCCATAAATTTATTTGCTCCACCTGAATAAAAAATCAGCTAATATAAACATGTAGCAAGTTGAAGGAAAGTATCCCCAGATATCCAAGTATCTGTTATGATTTTTTCTTAACTTGCTGGTTTGTTTGAATTATTATTTCCCAAGGACTTTGCATTGCACGTGGATGCTCCCAGAAGAAGCAGAAACTGTTGATGACACTTTTATTAACTCACATTTACATCCATTCTCACCTGCTGCATTTTTTGGGACTGAAATTGTACCAAATTGTACCAAAAACCCCAACCAAAACCAGCTCAACTTTTGAATGGGGTCTATAATTCTCAGCAAAGGCTGTGTGACAATCCCTGCAGGCTTTATTTCAGATTTGGGAAGTAGTTCTTGTACAACACTGATACTTGTACAATAAACTGAGGTTTGTTTTCTCCTTCAGGGCAGAAATTGGGTTAACTGGATTTCACTCCTTAATTGGATTTTTAAAAAAGCTCTAAATTATAAATTACACTAAAAATATCAGCCTTGTGTGTGTGACTGGGAGCAGCAGTCACAGGACACAGCAGCAGGGTTTTGAAAAKACACAAAAAAGAGTTTGCTTTGTTTATTCTGATGTAACCAACCCCGTGGGCAGAAGCAAAACCCCAGGGCAGTCACCTGAGTGGCATCAGCTCGACTTTGAGATGGAGCAGCCAAATCCTTCTGTTATTGGGGTACCCCTGAGCAGGTTTGAGGATGAAACACACCCTGGGGTCCCTCTTTGGTACCTCTCAGGGCTGTCAGCCTTTGTCTGGCAAAACAAAGGTTCCACTTTTGTTCCTTCGCAGAAGGGGCCAGGGGAGCTCAGCTCCGTGGCTGCTGAGCCCTTGGGCTCACCCAGCAGCACCGAGCACTCTGCTCCTCGCCCACCTCGGCTCCCTGGAGCTGCTGACTCTTCCCACATGAAGGGGGTTTGTTTGGCTTATCCATTAAACCAGCTGCTGCCACTGCCAGGAACCTCACGTTTTTCCAGAGAGGCTGTGGCTCCCTGTGCCCCCCTTTCCAGAGGGAATAACTGCCCCTTGTGACCAGGCTTGTGTTACAGCAGCTCCTGAGCCTGCAGAGGAAATGAAAGTTCTGCTTGAGGAAAACCCCTAGAACTTGGGTGGCTGCTTCTTTTTTTTTTTTTTTTTTTTTTTTTTTAACATGAAATTATTCATTTCCTTTAGTGTGGAAGCTGAGATGGCATCACAGAATACAGCCACTGAATCAGCAGGACTTAATCAAGTCTTTAATTACCTTTGCCACGTCGATGTGATGTGATGCACTAAACAAAAGG
>NDFG01000259.1:797418-897243 GCA_002167245.1 Sporophila hypoxantha
CATTAATATCAGTGAGTTGAATATGTAGGTCTTGCTGTGGCTATCTCAAAAAGTGCAGCACGATAAAGTTAGATGTGGGATAACAGATCTTGTCCAAGATGCTTCTCTTTGATTATAGAACTTAAAGTTAGATGATTTACTTTCATTGTGCATTATTTATTGAGCTGTTAAGAGGAATTAATTCTTCTCTCAGAAGCACAAGAGTTAAAGAGTGTTGCTCCAATTATAGAACAGGAGAACATGTTCAGTAACATGTTCTTGGCTGAGAGTCATGTAGTTGATGTGAAGTTTCTACCATTGCAAGTTGCAAACGCTAGCAGCGTGATCTTTCCACAGCAACAGACCACCTGAGGACTGGTGCTCTATGCAGCAGGGTGCATGCGCTGGGTTTTTCAAACAAAGCTGAGATGAACTTTTAGTTAAGGACAAATGGAGCGGGGTTTGGTCGCCAGCGCTGGGACCGAACGCGCCTCACAGCCGGGACCGGAGGGGGGACCGGCTCTCGGCAGGTGGTGCTGCCCTCCTGTGGACACGGCCGGTACTGCAGCCCCGGCGGGGCCGGGACCCTCGGGGCTCCGCGGGGCGATCCCACCGCAGAGAACGGCCCGAACTCCCCCAGACTCATGGACAGCGTGGTGTGGGGCCAGGCACAGGGACTCAGGGCTTCTCCTTCCTCTCTACTGGGGTTTACTCTCTGGAAATGATGTTTCTAACAGCCTGGCATGTTCTCTTCCCTCCTGCTTTTCCCGGCACAGCTTCCCATTATCCCTTACTGGCACTTGCAATAAACCAACCCTATGGGGTCTGATCGCAGCAGGGTTAGGGTTTCCTCCCCGTTTTAGGGCCWTCTCCCAGCCCTGGAGTGCCATTGGAAAACACACGGGTTATCTGAACTCTCCCTGTGCTGTCAGGGCTCAGCTTCTGCAGGGACAGAGTCTGGGATTGGGAAAATAAAGCACTGAGGCTTGTGGGCAGGGTCTTGGCAGTGGGTGCCTCTCTGCATCCCCCCAAATCCTCCCTCGGCTCCCCAGGGCTGCAGAGCTGCTGCTGCAGGGTGGGAGCTGGAGAGCAGAGACCACAAACCCAGCTGGACCTGGGCCAGGCCTCAGGGCTGTTGTTTTAGGGTGATCCTGTGTCTTAGAGTTCCCAGCATTTGGAAGAACTTCTGTCCAGTCCCAGTGCCGGCTCCAAAGCCATTTATTGGGGGGGATAAGGGAGGGGGGAAGAGGGGGAAGGTCCCTAGGGCTGGAGGATGTTTTTCAGGAGTTTTTTCACCTCAGGGCTGAGCCTCTTGGGGAAGAGGATGTCGAAGTAGATGTAGAGGTCCCCCTTGCGCTGCGGGTCCTGCGCCAGAGGCATCCCCTCCCCTGGCACCTTCTTGTAGTACTTGGGGCTGCCGAGCAAAGGGAGGGGCTGAGGGGAGCTGTGGCATGATCCCAGCACAGAGCCATGATCCCAGCCCCACCTGCAGAGCCCCACGTGGCTTTCTCAGGGTATTTGTTCCTCCAGCTTCACCAGAGCCTGTTCTCTTCCAGGCTCCAGCATCCACCCACACCCAGCCCTCTCCTTGCCTCTGCTCCCAGCAACGTGGCCCCAGACCTGACGTGTCACCCACTCTCCTCCTCCTGCAGCCCCAAACCTGCTGGAAAAAGCTTTGGAGCCCCCTGAGCTCCTCCCAAGTGCCCCCTGACCTCTGAGCCCCGATTTCCCCTGGCACTTACTCCACAATGTCGTTGATGGGGATGTTGAGCAGCCTCCCATCCAGCGTCCACACGTCCAGGGTGCATCCAGTCAGTGCCTGCCGGGCGTGCAGGGCCACCAGGAGCTGCTGCTGCAGCCCCAGGGCCCAAAGGTGACCCTCTGTCCCCTYGCTGGGCCCTTTACCTTCGCCAGGGAGATGCTGGCAACGTACAGGAGGTTGTTCTCGATCCTTTTGAACCTTGGGTGAAGCTTCTCTTGGACAACAAAGGTGATGTCAGCTGGAATGATGTTTGGGCCCTGATTGAGGGGGAAAAAGGTCACAGAATCATGGAATGCCAGGATGGTTTGGGTTGCAAGGGATGTTAAAATTCACCCAGTTCCASCCCCTGCCATGGGCAGGGACACCTTCCCCTAGACCAGGCTGCCCCAAGCCACATCCAACCTGTCCTTGGAAACTTGAAAATTATTTCATACAGGGAAAACTGACACAAATTCCTGCTTTTTTGTTGCTGTTTTCAGCTGGCTGGAGAGAATGGAGAGGTATTTTCTTCCCTTAAGAGAAAAAGGAATCTTTTCTCTTTTATCTAAGATGCCAAGAGCAAACCCAGAACTGTGTTTCTGCCAGGAAGAAAACCAGCCCTTTCAATTATTTGTTCTTGAACCTGTTCTGAGGAAAATCCAGGCTCCTCAGAGTGCTTCTGTTGGTCATGCTGCTAAGTGCCCTCAGCAGTGGGAAACCAGAACTTCTTCATGGAAGAACTTTTCCCATGGAGTGGGATCAGCTGCTCAGGGGGGACACGGAATTTCCCYTCTGGAGAGATCCCAAACCCACCTGGATGAGCTCCTGCCTGGGCAGGGSTGTTGGATGAGGTGATCTCCAGGGGTGCCTGGTTATTGTGTGGTTCTGTGCCCACCTGGTCTCCTTCCTTCTCAAAGGTGATCCTGGTGCCACGCTGCCAGCCCGGCTGCACATCAATGGTCAGGATCTTGTCCCTGATGGTGCTGGTCTGGCCATCCTCGTTCATCACCTGGGCACAGGGCACAGGGAGGGTCAGCAGCAAAGGGCAGGCCTGGCTTGAATGGCAGAGCCTGGCAGATCATGAGCCAGACCCATGGAATCATCAGATCCATAGAACCGTGGGATCATTTAGGTCAGAAAAGCCCTCCAAGATCACGGAGTCCAATGTTCCCCCAGCACATATCCCCAAGTGCCACAACCACACAGCTTTAAATCCCTCCAGGAATGGGGACTCCACTCCAGCCTATTCCAATGCCTGATATCCTTGCAGTGCAGAAATTTTSCCTAATGCCCAACCTAAAKYTCCCCTGGCACAGCCTGAGGCTGTTCCCTCATGTCCTAGAGCAGGAGAGGCTCAGGGCTGGGTCCAGGAGGCTGGGACRACAAGGAGAGGTCACCAAGGGCACAAAAGGGAGATAAAATGCAGTGTGAAAATGGAATTGTGGGAGCCCAGAACACACTGAGCTCCTTCTCCAGCCACCTCTGAGATGAGCTCCCACCTTGCCTCCCATGCTGAATTCCCTTTGCCAAGCCAGGGAGGTGAACACTGCTTCAGCTCCTCCTGGCTTTGGTGCTACCCCCTCCCTGCCACAAGCTCCTGGGGCAGGGCCACCCCCAAAATCCCCCAGGGAGGGCAGAGCTGACCCCAGACTGCAGCCCCAGAGCCCCTACCCTGCGGGAGATCTTGATCTTCTTGGTGCAGCCGTGGAACAGGTCCTCCAGGGACACGTAGAGGTCCCTCACGATGGGGGGGTCCCTGCGCAGGGCCCCCCGGCCTCGGGGCCCCCCAAAGGGCAGCAGCACCTCCGAGCCATCCTCGGCAAAGAACTCTGGGGAGGGAGCAGGGGCACAGCCCTCGCTGGGCTCAGAGCTCTGGGYTCTTCACCTCCCACCCAGAACCGCCCCAAACGTTTTCTTTCCAGGAGTGTTGATGGCAGCCTGGCCTCCCTGATCCCTCTTTTGGATGGGAATCCCAGGAAGGGCCACAGGAGCAGCTGGGGAAAGCTGGCAGCCTGAGCATGCAGCTCCAGGCCTCCCTGGGGCAAGCCAGGGTCTCCCCTCCAAGCTCCAGAGGGATCTGAGGGCAGCTGGGCAGGGAAGCATTCCTGGAGAGCTGGCAGCTGCCATGGGATGATGGCAGAGCCCCAGAGTGTCCCAGCCTACCTGCAAAGGGGTTGTCCCCTCCAAAGAACTCCCTGAAGACTCTCTCAGGGTTGTTGTGGAACACGTAGCCCACGCTCCAGGGGTTGTCACTGGCGTACTCCAAGGGGATGCCACCTTTCAGCCCCTCTTCCCCAAATTTGTCGTAGATGCCTTTCTTCATAGCTTAGGGAACAAGGAGGTGTTGGGAATGGAGGGGAGCCCCAGCCTGAGATCCASGGTTTGTTGGGGTGCAGGCTGGAGAAGAGGGGTTCCAGGAGCAGGGGGACAGACAGACATGGGAGTGTGTGCCAGTTCCCAGCTGGGCTGTGGGTCACAGAGCTGGTCCTGCGGGGAGCAGGACACTCCAGGGAAGGGGGGACACTCCAGGGAAGGGGGGACACTCCAGGGAAGGGGGGGACACTCCAGGACAAGGGGGGGACACTCCAGGACAAGGGGGACACTCCAGGAAAGGGGGGGACACTCCAGGAAAGGGGGGGACACTGCCACTTACGGTCGCTGAGCACATCGTAGGCCTCTGCCAGCTGGTGGAACCTCTTGGGGCCCCAGGGCTCCTTGCATTTCAGCGGGTGGTACTTGAGAGCCAACGTCCGATAGCTGAGGGTCACAGGAGGGCTCAGCTTCAGGGGGACTTTAAAGCTCTTCTCATTCCCAGCCCCTGCCATGGGCAGGGATGCCTTCCACTAGCCCAGGCTGGAGAGGGCTTGGAGCAACTTTCAGGGATCCAAGGGCATCCACAGCTGCTCTGGGGAACCTGTGCCAGGGCTCACCACCCCCAGKATTCCATCCATCCCTGCCCCCTGGCAGTGGAAGCCATTCCCTGTATCCTGCCTCTCCATGCCTTGTCCCCTGTCCCTCTCCAGCTCTCCTGGAGCCCCTGCAAGGGCTCTGAGCTCTCCCTGGAGCCTTCTCCTCTCCAGGTGAGCTCTCCCAGCCCGGCTGCAGAGCAGAGCAGAGGGGCTCCAGCCCTCAGAGTACCCCCCTGTCCCCTCCATGCCCACATCCAGCCCGGGCTGCCCGCACAGCCCCAGACCCCTTCCCCTCGTGGGGCGGGGGGAAGGCCAAGGACGGCCACCCCCGACTGCCTCCCGGCCCAGGGGGTCGCTCTGATGCCGGGGGTCCCTCACGCCTTCTTGATGTCGTCGGCGGTGGCCCCGCGGTCCAACTCCAGCACAGCGTAGTAGTCCAGCCCCATGGCGTCCCGTTGCTATAGCGACAGGACTTCCGGTCCGCGTACACATCTAGATGTGTATAAGAGACAGGCGTAGTAGTCCAGCCCCATGGCGTCCCGTTGCTATAGCGACAGGACTTCCGGTCCGCGCCGCGCGGGGCATGAAGGGATATGTAGTTCTCCTCCTCACTTCCGCACTCTGCCGGGCCCGCTCAGTCCTCACCCCTCAGCTCTTTTTTTTCTTAAAAATCCCCAAGTTTCCATGGAAACACATGTATTAACACATGTATTAACATATAACACATGTATTAAAAGGAATGCTGATAACAGGTGTTATCAAAGCAGCRGTTTATTTCACTCCATACTGRGACAGTCACTTGCACTSYACCCCCTCTTCTCCCCCTTCATTTATTTGTTTATTTCCCCCCACTACAAACAGCGTATTTTCAGCACTGGAAATGCAACTAAAACATCACTGCAACACAAGATCCTCTCTAAATTAAAAAATTGATCCCWGTTGTGTAGTAGGAAAAAGTATGACCTGTTACAAAAACACTGTGTATGGAGCCTGGTCATGACAACAGCCTCAAACTTGTACACACACATCCCAGGAAAATCAGCCTGGAAGAGCCTTTCCCACATGGTTCTCCTTTTTTGGCCCCTTCAARCACCTAAAGGTCAGAAAGTTGGTATCTCCTCACTATCCCATCCCTGCAGCACGTGTAGATTTCCTTCTCCCAAGAGGCCACCTGAAGAAGGAAAAATAAAAAGGGAACAAGATGGGTCAGGCAGAACACCATTGCTTTTGCCCTCAGGATTCTCCCAGCCCCCTTTATCCACACTTTTTATAGGAACAGAGCTGCTCCAACTCCACCACTCCAGCCAGCTCCTGCACAACRGAGATAAAGCCAGGGAATTCTGCAGAGGATTGCTTTATGCAAAATATCAGGATTATTCAGGTAGAAAGGACAAAGATAAGCTCAGAAGTCAACCTGTGCCTGAGGTGAAGGCAGTGCTTCCTGCCTGGCATCAGCTTTCCCTGCCCACCCTCTCCTCAGGGACACCCCATGTTCCCCACCTTGTACACGGGGTCACAGTCAGCCTCAGTGAGATCCAGGACATAATCCAGGTCCTGCTGAACAATGAAGCAGGTGCCATCCCCTGCAAGGAAGGCACAGCAGTGAAACGAGCCACTCTCTTAATTACAGACAGAAATTCCAGCGGGAAAAGGCTCCAGTGGGCGAGACATTCCTGGGAGGCCCCGTTTTGGAGAGGTGTGAGGGATGTGGAGGGTGGAAATCCCAAAGCAAAAGGGCAAGAGGGCAATGCCCAAAGAGCACAAGGCTCCCTGACTCGATTCTAGGGTTTCTAGGGGCACAAAMCAGCCCTGGAGTTACCTTGGCTGGCGATGAATCCATCTCGGTACGGGAGCAGGGACAGCACTGGTGCTCCTGACCTGTGGATCACCTGGATTGGAGCTCTGGGAAAAGGAGCAGAAACAAGGGATGAGGATTGCTGTCCASRGCAGCTGTGGCTGCCCCTGGATCYCTGGCAGTGYCCAAATCCAGGCTGGATGGGGCTTGGAGCAGCCTGGGACAGCAGAAGGTGTCCCTGCCCATGGGAAGGGGTGGGAATGGATGAGCTTTGAGCTCCCTTCCAACCCAAACCATTCCAGRGTTCTTTCCTATGGACTGASCTAGCAGGGAGCAGCAATAAAACTCCACAGCTCAGTTCCAGTCCTGGGCTGGAATGAGGATCATGGKAAATATCAGGATAAATATGATCTCAGGATCCACATGAGAGAAGAGAAATAGGCAGTGTGGGAGGTGGAAATGTTGATCTTAAAAGTTTTCTGCCCAATTTATCTACATGTATGTGCACACATTATATAAATATATAAAATTATATAAGCATATAAAATTATATAAATATATAAAATTTTACAAATGTTTACATAACAATATAGACAGCACATCAACATAATGCAAGAGGCTCAGGATGCAATGGGATGCACTCTTGGGAAGTGGCACTGCCTGGCAGCACCCTCTGCCTGACTCTCTTTTCCAACCAAGCACTGCTTGTTTGCCCCAGGCACTCACTCAGTCACTCACTCACTTTGTGTTTCTCACATCCAGCTGGTAGATGTTCCCATCCTGAGTGCCTGCCAGGATGTAGGTGCTTGACAGGAAYGTGCAGCAGTTGAAGGCATCAGATCCAATGAAGAGGAACACCTGAGGATTTGGGAACAAACCAAGTGTCAGGCACGTGGGACACCCACGAGAGGGAAGCAGTCATTTATTTAGAAGACAGTACAGCTGCCACTGTTTAATTTTAAATACTGTTTTCYCTGTTCCCAAGTTAAATCCTGAGCAATTCTTACTCCTCACATAAAAATCTGTCCAGGAGGAAGGAGGGAGAGCATCCCTTTATTGCACCAGGATTTGGCCTCTCCTCCAGTTTAGGTTTAACCTGGCTYAATTCCCCATCCCAGTGCCCTGACATTCCCAGATCCTTACTGGCTGCCTGCTCTGCAGTCCCACTCCTTGAAGCTTCTTGTCCTCTCGAGCCAGCAGCAGGATTTTCCCTTCTGTCCCCACCTCACGTTCACCTGGCAGAAGGAAGGACAATAGGTAATAACACAACAAACCTTGGTGGGACCTGAACCAACAGCTTGGATCAGCCCAGCTGAATTAGGCCAGATTCCTCCAGATCCCAGGACACCAGGAAGGCCAGAAAAGATGCAGAGCTCARTGTTCATCACTCAATAGTGATGAAGGTTGATAGAGCTGAATTCCCCCCAGGACTGGGGCGCTCTGCTCCCTTCCCACRGTGCTACAAGGGCAGGGAGCAGCACTCCCAACCCTTGGGATCAGTGGGGCCAAACCCAAGCAGTCTGGGCCAGGGAGATGAGGGGTTTAAGGGGAAGGCCTTACTGGGAGGGGTCTCAGGTGAGCCCAGGTTGAGGGAGCTGTCAGCGGTGCCCACGGCGATGCCGTTGATGGGCGAGCCGCAGTCGGCGATGGTGCCCAGGCAGGAGGACTGGCCGCAGTCCCAGAGACGGGCAGTGCCATCCCGGGAGCAGGACAGCACGTTCCTGCCCCGATCCACGATGGCAGTGTCCAGGATACCTGTGTGACAGCAAACACTCTGCTCAGACAGACACAAAAACCACCCCATTGCCCAAGCTCAGCTCCAGGCCACCGTCCCCAGTGRCAGCAGAGTGACAGTGACAAGTTGTGCTCCTAGAAAAAGGTGCCTGTGGAAGGCAGCAGCTCCCAGAAAACCCCACAGAGTGGAGCCACCATCTGGCACAAAGGCATATTATGGATATTACCAATCAAATGATCAGCAACATCTCACCTCAGCCCGAGCTGATGCCACACAAAATTAACCTCTAATCTGGGCAGAAAAGAGCCTGGCACTTTTAAACATTCTCATTTCCACCCCTGGATAATCCCAAGAGCAGCATCCCTGCTGTCCAGCTACAGCAACATCCAAAGAGCAGGGTCTGCTGGCACTAAGATCCCTTAACTACTTTATTTTACTGTCAAATTTGGAGCTGAAAAATGACAGTGGTTTTCTCAGCAGAGAACAGCCAGGTGGTCAGAAGATTTAATTGGCACTTTCCCTACAGAAGCTCAAAGGACAGGATGAGCCAAGCAAACAGACYGCAGCAGTTTGGGCTGGAGGAATGAGAGTGGCTAAGGTCACCTGGAGAGTGACTGGCAGWGTCACTGTGACCAAGGTGCTGCCACACCAYCTGGTTTGGTTAGGGGAMATGGCWGCAAAAGCATTTTTWATGCCCACAAACAGATTATGGMATGGCTTGGGTGGGAAGGGACCTTGAAGAACAAGTTCCAACCCCCAAATCATGTAAGARCAATGGCAGGTTCAGCACAAGATGGGTTTTTGAGTTAATCAAGTTTAGGGCAGCCAGCCACAGGGTTTATTAACCTCTCARTGAAGCTCAGCACCTCATGGGACAGGGAAAACCAGAGCCTGGGCACAGCAATTGGCATCTCAGGGAAGAGAGAATKTGGGGTAGAGTTTGGGGCATCTGATGCCACATTCCAGACATGAAACACAGAGTGTAGCAGGCTGCAGACTGGACATCAGCCCTGCAGTGCAAGGCAAGTACACACACAGCACATGAAGCATTTCAAGGGCTCTGTACCTCCTTTGTGACCTTTAAATGTTACTACACAGCTGGCATCTTCTGCTGACCAGATCTTTAGCTGGGCATCCATTCCCCCACTGAGAACCACGAGGCCCGATGGGAAAAACCTGCAACAATTCACATCATACACATGGCCTTCCAGAAGTCTCTGGAAAAACAAAGAACTACGTGCTAGTTCCATTGTCATCGTCCTCGTGCCGAGCAGTTGTTGAGTTAGGACCCTGGAAAACTTGGCATTCTCACATGGGCAAAGGACTAAAYCCAAATCCTCTGGCTCTGCATTGCTGGAATGGACTGCTCTGAATTTGGGGCAGTCAAAGAGGTGACTTTGGGGCTCCCTCTACCATTTGAGCAGCTAATTACACAGCAAAAGATAATACATTTGCTTCTAAATACAGGTCCAATGTCTTTATCCTCTGCCAAACAAGGAGCTGACAGGCCAAGCTCCACAAGTAGGAGCTTTCCCCCTTTATTGGGAAGGCCACAAGCCAGGATGTAGCTAATCCAGCACTAAAATCTTTCTTCCCAAGCAGGATAGGGGCTGTCAATGACCTCTTACTCCTGAGTASCTCTCTGAGCAACATCCCCCTTGGGAGAAGCCACCTTTTCCAACAGATTTGACTTAAAGCCTCCAAGATGCCCAATTTCAAATAWTTTTTCATTTAAAAGCCAGATTCTTCACAGGGTGTGCACAGCCTGACCACAGTCATGACCTTCAGGACTTCAGGAATGTCACAGACAACACAAAAACATCCAAGCCAGATGTTCTTACTCTTATTTCTCCATTTGCAGCCTGCCATATTTTCATGGTCCCATCTGTGCTGGTAGACACTCCAAGTCCTCCACCACTGGAAATATCAAGGCAGGTAATCTGCAGGAAGGTAAAAGCACCAAGAATTAGCTTTACATAATGCTGTATATAAATATTTCTGCTCAAGAGCCTAGTTCTGTACAGGGGAGACCTGCTAAGTAYATTCTCTGCCTGTGGCTCTGCAAGRCAAGGAGAAAAAGGAATGCTGAGGCAGAAGCCTGCACAAGCAGCAGTTGTATTCCAAGTGGGAGAGAAATCCCAGGTGGAAGAGAAATCTGGACTTTTCTAACAGGTCCTGTAAACAGATGAGAAATGAGAAAACAGCTCAGAGTAACTGGCCTGACTCACAAGCCCACAAGACACAGTCTGAGATATTTATAAAGCCAAATCCACAGCCTAAATTTGCTTAAACACTGAACCAAAATTAGTTCTTTATACAAATTGGGGTGCCCCAGAAGAAGGACATGGAGGGGCTRGAGCATGTCCAGGGAAGGTGAACAGAGAGATAATTCTCTCTCCCAGGTTTTTTCCTAGAGAAGCACAGAGAGAAGAAGAGAAAACAATTCTTGGCTCTACTTGCTGCTCCTGTTTGCACAGGTGAAATGCATTAGGAAGAYTGTTTACCTGAACAGAGTTCCTAATTGGATTCTGGTGATAGTTGTTAGCYTGTTGAGTCAGAGCTGTGTCCCAGCTAGCTCAAGACACTCATGGGTTTTTCTTTRKTACTCTTTGTAGTATAATGTAACCTAATTTAGTTTTAATAAAACAATTGTTCAGCATTCTAAACCAACAAATACCAATCATTTCCTTCATTGGGGGCACCCTGCTTTACTATAGGAAGGGAAAAGAGCTGGGGAGGGGGCTGGAGCCCCAGGAGGGGCTGAGGGAGCTGGGAAGGGGCTCAGCCTGGAGAAAAGGAGGTTCAGGGGGGACCTTGTGGTTCTGCACAGCTCCAGACAGGAGGGGACAGCTGGAGGGGGAACAGGGAAAGGAGGAGAGGGAATGGCCTCAGGCTGGGCCAGGTTGGACATCAGCAGGAATTTCCTCATGGAAAAGAGTTTTAAACAGTGGAAGGCGCTGTCCAGGGAGGTTTGGAGGTGTCCAAGGAAGGGCTGGAGGTGGCACTCAGTGCTCTGGGCTGATGACAAGGTGGGGATCAGGCACAGCTTGGACTCGGTGATCTCAGAGGTCTTCTCCAACATTAGGAATTCTGTGATTCTGTGAGCTGCACTTGCATTGCATTTTTTRAATTGAATTTCCAGGCTGTGGGTGGGAAAAAAAAAAAAAAACGCTACAGCGGTAAAACCCATGAAGACGAATAGGAAATGCAGATGGGCTCTAGGCAGGACAGGGTTAAGTTTCCAGCAGCAGGAGGGGCAGGGCCAGSAGGAGGACGTTCCCCGCTCCCACCTCTCCGTGCGGCGGCGGGAAAAAGTTCCACTTTTCCCGCTTCCCTTCTCTCCGGCCGGGTCCCCGCGGTCCGTCCCCGTCCCATTGCTGTTCCCAGTGAGTCGCTGCCTTCCTGCTCCGGTTCCCCGCTGCAGCCTCCCACCGAGCTTAGTGTGGGAACGCTRAAGTCGGGAATACCAGTCCCAAACCACCCATCGTGCGGCACCAAGGGCCGAGATAAGGACAGCTCTGCCCGCAGCGGGTTGGAAGCAAGTCTGAGCTGAGTGTTTGGGATGTTAGGTACCGTCGCTGGTCACGATGTGGCTTAGTCAGCTCTTCGTGGAGTGGTACCTGTACAGGTTTATATTTCCCTGTGTGGTCCTGATAAAGCACTTTAACAGCTTAGAGAGATGGTTCAAGATTCTTATGTGCATGGATTTTGTGGTATCAACTTGTGAGGTTATACRCTACCTCCAGGAGACCATTAATAATGGTTCCCAGTCCGTGGGGGGAACGGGGGACGAATACTTTCACAACATTTTCACCTCCTTTAACTCCTTTAAGCCTCTTAAAGCACCTTTTGAGCTGCCTCTGAATACTGAAGAAAGCACATTGTCGTTCCGTTATCTGTATCTCCTCCTTCTGGTCTACATCACCCTTATGGTCTATTTCATCTTCAGAGTTACAAAAGAGATTTCTGGGAAGGTCTTTCAGAGAGTGGATAATGATGAGTGGCATGGAAGGTGGGAGAAAATTGGCCAGGTTCTAAAGGAGTATTCAGCTCCAGTGCTTTGGAAGTTCACCCCTCAACAAATACAGGACCCCGTTAAAGTGGCAGAATATCTGAAAGAGAAACGCTGTGGTGGTTCCAGGGAGGAGCAACTTACTGCACTCTGCTGGGCCCTGGCTACTCTGTATCGGACACTGCTGGATACCAACCAATCCCCTCAGGAGGAAGAAGAGGAGGAGGAGGAGGAGGAAAACAGAACAAGAGCCACCATGGCCACTCAAACTGCAGCTGCACCAGAGGAACAGCCCATGCTGGGAGCAGTTGCTCCTGAACAGAACACATCCAACACTGAATTAGTTTCCTTACAGCGGGATGAAGATGAGGAAGAGGATGAAGAGTCCTCAGAAGAGGATGAAGAGGAGGCAGAGATAATGAGGGAATCCCAACGYAAGCTGCAGTCAGTCCGAGAACGTTTCAGGCGCCGTGCGGATCAGTCCYTGCTGCTCTGGCTGTACGAGTGCTGGTTTGCAGGGGCCCACGAGGACGTGTGGCTGGACAGCTCTGAAGCCCAGCAGCTGGGGTGCCTGTCCCAGGACATGGCCATCGACAGGGGGCTCGGGAGGAGGCCAGGAAGGCACAGCCTGTGGATGCGCCTGGTGGGCAGCGTGAGGGCGGCGTACACCGCGGAGGAGCTGCTGCTGCGGCGGCACAGCTGGAGCACCAGGCTGGAAGGGGTGCAGTACCTGACAGAGCTATCCATGGCTGACATACTCTTTGGGAATACTCAGAACAGTCGGTGCCTGGACGATCTGGACAGAGCCTGCTGCACSTGGGACACGTGGCAGGCGCTGAGGAGGAGCGCGCCGCCGCTCTACGCCMAGGCGCTGTCATCGATCACCTGGAACAGGAACCTGAGGGTGCTCAAATTAAAGGCCTTCATCTGGGACTACAGACTGAAACCCTCTGCCTGTGTGGAAACACAGCCCAGGGAACAGGCAGCCTGCGGCGATGATCCCTGCACCATCTGCCACGAGGAGCTGGGCAGGAGCTCGTGTGAGCTGGAGTGTGGCCATGAATTCCACAGGGAGTGCATCAGGACGTGGCTCCTGCTGCATTCCAGCACCTGCCCCATCTGCCGGGAGCACGCTGTGCTGCCTGCAGACATCCCTGCACGGAACAACTCGCAGCCTCACAAAGCCAGGCCTGGCAAAAGATCAGGGATTTAGAGGAAAAGTGCTGAACAGACCRAGGTCTTAAAGAATGGACTGGACTGATTTCATAAGGCTCAGARGTACAAGTGAAAAAATGACAGCAGGAGAAGAAAATCAGAAGAATTTAAAAGTCAGCTAAAAAAGCCCCTGGATATCAATGAGAGGGGTTGGAAATCCACTGGGGACAAGGAAAAGCAGTATAATGGATATAAATACATATCCTGAGACGTTTAGGAGGGACAGCCTTTGATGAAGRGAATGATTCCTGTGCTTTTGTGTGTATAGACATAGTTGGGTGGTGTGGGATCTGGGCATGAGTAGATGGGATACAATGGTGGGTGGGAAATGTCCTGGTTCTGGTCAGGACAGGGTTAATTTCTACAGAAGCAGGGAGGAGCACATTTGGGATATTGCATGGGTTTTGTGTTCCTTGTGGTGAGCAGATCTCTTCCCTGTCCTGCACATTTTAATTAATATTGTTGCTACTCTTGCTTTTTTAATTCCACTGCTGTTCTCAGTAAATTTTTTTATCTCAACCCCGATCTTTCTTTGTCTTTTGTGCCTCCAATCCCTATTTCCATCCCACTGAAGAAGGGGGAAGGAGTCAGTGGCACGTGGTCCAGGGTGTTTCAGTGGGAACACCATCCCTAAACCACAAGTTCCTTCTCCATTGCAACCCCTCACACCCAGATCCACACTCCAGGCCACCCCTCACCACGAGGACACCACAGACAGGGATGTGAGAGTTGCCAGCCACACCCAGAGACTCCCACCCCACAGAGCTACTCACACTTTTCTGATGAATCCTAGAAAAACTTGTGTATGGAGCCAGGAACTTTGTGGACACRTTTTCGTGAGGACAAGAAATGAGGATGCTTTTCTAGGGGGGGAAACAAGGAAAAAAAAAGGAGTTAGAAGTGCTGTTAATCCTGAAACCGAGGTTGCCAGGGTAGAACTGTGGACTGGACCCAGCTGTGGGATCCCAGAGTTTGAAAATTGATGGGAGGGTCAGTGTGGGGCTCATCTCAGGATGCAGGTGGGATGGATGGTAGGGAGCAGCTCCAAGGCTCTGCACAGCAGGACGGGACTGTGCAGAGAGTGGGTGACAGCTTAGGCTGTCAGAACAGCCTCTTTATGCATGGGAAATGTCACCAACCCCTCTCTCCCCAGCCCTGGCACCTTGGTGACTTCCCCGACCAGGAATCCCTCGGAGGCCACGATGTCTGGGACGCCGTCGGAGCTGAGCCCGCGCCGGGTGACRCTGCCATACAGGGTGGCCTTYCCTGGGGGACAGCAGCTGTCAGGCCCAGCACCCTCAGGGACCCCAAACGTCCCCTCCCAACTCAGAGGGACCCCAACCTCCTCACCTGCAAGGAGCTCAGACACCCCCGTCCCCTTCTGACGCCCTCAGGATCCCTACATGACCCCACGCCCTTTAAAACAAAGGGATCCCCAAACCACCCCAGCAGCCCCRTTCCCTGCTAACACATCCCACCACCAGCCTCTATCCCAAAGGATCCCCCGGCCACCCCCATCCGTTTCCGCTCTTTGAACACCCCTCAGCCCCAGAACCCTCTCGATCCTCCCTGATCCCGTCTCACCCTCACGCCTCCCTCGAGGCCTCTTCAGGCCACTCACCGGGGCTGCGGCAGCTCAGCCACGCCTCGCCCTCGTCCCTGCTGCAGAGAGAAGAAGCGSCGGTGAGCGGGGCAGGGAGCGGGACAAGGACAGGGACAAAGAAAGGGACCGTTCCCACCTCAGCGCCCGGCTCCAGTCGCTCTGGATCCGCAGCGTCGCCGCCATCTTTGCCGAGGTAACCGCACACACTTCCGCCTCCTTGCTTCCCGTCGGCCCCCGCGCGRGCGGAAAGGGGAGAAACCCGCCAATCAGCGAGCGCCGCCGCGGCCGCGCCACGTCCCGGAACTGCCGTGCTGAGCTCCCGCCTTAAAGGGACCGCGCTGCGCTGGTACGGGGTGGGGGAAAGGAGGGAGGGAGGGGATGGTGGAGGGGGCTGGAGATCCCTGGGAATGGGGACCCCTTGGGGGGGAGGAGGGCGCTGGGCACCCAGGGCTGGGGTGAGGTGCCCGGGAGGCGCAGAAGGCTCCAGGTGCCCCCGAAGTCACCGGCTCCTGCCGCCCGCAGCGCCCATGGCGAAGGCCCGGCACGGCTGGAGCGGCGCGGCGGCGGAGCGGGGCGAGGAGGAGGAGGGCGAGGACCCGCTGGACGCCAGGATCGCGCGGAGCGGCTGCCTGGAGCAGCACCGGCAGCTGCAGGAGTGCATGGCCGAGCGGCGGGACTGGCGGCGCTGCCAGGAGCAGGTCCGCGCCTTCGGRGCCTGCATGGCCCGGCGGCAGCAGCAGCGGCAKCGCGGGACCGGCSCGGCCCAGCCCCCGGACTGACACCCCCGCACAGACTGACCCCTATCCCGCTTTATTTTAATCCAACTCCTTGGAAACCCAGGTGGAATTGTTGGGAAATAAACCTGGAGYTTGTCAGCCCTCGGCTTGGTGTGTGCCCGTGGGAGAGGGKGGCTGGTTTGGAGGATACAGCATCAAGCTGTGCCATGGYACCTTCAGGTGGGACRTCAGCAGGAATTTCCTCATGGAAAGGSRTTTTAAACATTTGTAGGGACTGCCCAGAGAGGTTTGGAGKCCCCATCCCTGCAGGTGTCCAAGARTGACTGGACATGGCACTCRGCCCTCTAGGCTGGTGACTGGGCATAGCTTGGACTGAATGATTCCAGAGGTCTTTTCCAACCAAAAGGATTCTGTGGTTGTGGRTTTCCAGCCCAAAATGTCCCAATCCAGGAGCACTCACAGCACTCAGGCTGGGTCTTGGCTCCAGAACAGCCTTGCCATGGATTTTGATTCCATGTCCTCTGAGCCATCCTAAGGCTTCTCCCAGCAGTGATAACCTCACGTCCCACAGGATGGGATTTATCTCCTGGGAAGCCACAGAAAAATTAGGAATGGGAGAAAAAGGGATTCTCATCTGACCACCACCTGCTGGCAAATAAGCCATGAGAAAGAAAATAAAATTGCTTTTTGCATGGCTTTTGTCAGAAGGAAGGTTCCAGGCTATTTCCCAGGGATGTGGGTGCTGGGAATACCAAGAGCTGGGCATGGAASCACAAGCAACACCTGGACAGCCCCAGTTTGGGGGAAGAGTGTAAATAAATGAGTTATTTTCCCTCTTTTTCACAAGCTGGTCTTTAGAAAAGGGGAAGAAAAAGCCTCCAAACAAACCAACCAGTTTSTGGAACAGTTTCTCTTGGCATCCATCAAATTTGGTTATAACAATTCCTGGGATTGTTGCAGCACAGCATTATTCATGCACAGAGATTTCTGCAGAAATTCCCACCTATCAAAAGCAGAATAGGCAGGAATTAAAAAAAACAAAAACAACCAAACTGAAGGAAAGCAAAGCCACATTCCATTGTGGCACCTTTGCTCCCAGTACAAACCAGTGAGATACAAACACATTATTCATTTTTACTGAGACAAGCTGGTTGCCAACAGTGGGAATTCCTCCCAATTCACAGAGTTTTCAGGACAGAGCTCATGGAAGCACCCTCTGGAGGCTGGAACAGGCCAGGGATGGCAGCACTTTGCTCCTCACCTCAGGACATCTCTGCCAGCAGCTCCTCCAGCTCTGGTCGAGCCTTCAGCCGGCTCTTGAAATCGCCTTCCGTGTGCTGTGGGGGGAKGGAGGGAAAACCACCACAAATCAGCATCACACAAACCTTTCCCTGCTTCCTAAAGGGAAGCACTGGGMAGTGTAACCATACCTGTTTCATCAGCAGGTGCACCCCCTCCGGCTGGCTGCTCTGAATGACTTCCAGCAGGATGGGAGCAAACGTGGAGCTCAAACCRCGGATCTGAAAGCAGAAACGACAGAGCTGCAGGAGAACAATCCCAGGAGACTCTGGCTTGGAAAGGACCTTAAGGATCATCCAGTGCCACCCCTGCCATGGGCAGGGACCCCTTCCACTGTCCCAGGCTGTTCCAGCGTGGCCTTGAACACCCCCAGGGATGGAGCAGCCCCAGCTTCTCTGGGCACCCTGTGCCAGGGCCTCCCCACTCTTCACACATTCCTTCCCAATATCCCATCCATCCCTGGGAGTTTCTCCACTCACCCATCCCCAAACATGACTCTTCTACCCCTCAGATCAATCATTCAGCAGAAAATAGATAATAAATCTGCCTGAAACACAGAGCCAGGAAATCCTCCTGAGCTTCTAGTTTAGGAGCAACACTCAGCAGAAAACGTAACCGGACTTTTTGCTTCCATTTCTGCCCAAATTGCCCAAATTTGAGGGGCTTGTGGAGCCTGTGATGGGATCCCAGCTCCTACCTGGACAACCCTCTGGTGGGTGGTAAGGACTGCATCCAGCTGCATTTTGGATCCCCTCTCTTCCAGGAACAGCACCTCGTTGGTTTTGGTGGGCATGGCGTAGCTGCAGGAGCCAGAGGGCAGGGCTTAGCACAGGCAGGGTATTTGCAGGGATGAAKCACCCTCCCCAGCAGAGAATGGGCAAGGAGATTAACTTTTCAGGGGAAATTAATTATGCAAAGGATGTATCTTGCAAACCAGGTGCTGGCAGAGGCCGGGTGTTTTGCTGGAAGGAGATAAGGAGGAAGCTCTGCCAGCAAAAACCTGGATTAGCTACAAACACCAGCCTGAGAACTTGTAAGTTCTTCACAGCTCAAGAAAAGCAACAGTTCTGACTTATTTTGTCTTTTGGGACACAGCTAAAATCTGCTGCTGCAATGCACCACTCAAAGTATGTTTGCACCTCAGATTTGATGGGAATGTGACTGGGAGTGGATCAGAGTCTGCTCAATGCTCAGCGACCTCAGTTTCCTCATCCCCACATCCAAGCTCCATCCCACTGCCCACCTTTTCCCCTCAATTCAGGGCAAATCCTTTCTTTCTCTGCACACTGAGCCACCTCAGAGGGTACCAGGGAAAAMCACACATTTCAGAGAGTCCCCACTGGTTTTATTTCCAGTGCCTGCAGCTCCCTGGGAGCACTTTAGGCACCAAGGGGCTGCCTGAGGAATGCTCTGACATTCTCATCTGAGGAGTGGCTGCTGGAATACTCCTAGTCTGGAGAACCAGGGTGCTCCTGGAGCATCCTCTCCTCCTAAACTGAGGTAGCAGGAAGTTCACCCAGCACCTTCAGGCCTTTCCCAAGCTCGTTCCAGTTCCAGGCATGCAGAGCCTGGATCACAAACCATGAAGGAAAACCAGCAGCAAATGTCAGCAATTCCCAGGCTCTGCACCCACAGGCTCAAAGCCTTTTCCTCAGAGGGAGGAGGTGTAACAGCCATTTTTTCCTTGGAATCTGTTAAAGTCAGTGCCTGAAAAATTCAATGCTTCTAAATAAAGCATCCACAATTGTACAGGTACACAAAAGGAGACCACAGGGCAGGTGAGAGGTTGGGACTGACACCCAAATGGGAATCCCTCAGGGGGACTGCAGTGTGGCCTGATGAGCAGGGGCCATGTTCCAGAGGCCAGATTTCCCCTACCTCTCAGTGACCCGGATGCAGAGGCGGTTGCAGAGCCTGTGCACATACTGAGCAAAGTGCTCCACCAGGCACAGGTCATGGGAAGTCATCTGGATGTTGAGATCTCCATACTGGTACTCAGTGCCAGCACTGATCTCTTTCATCTGCACCTTTTCCTTCCTCCTCTTTGGAGCCTGTTTCCCAAAAGAAAATACAACAGGATAAAATAGAGAGTAGCTGGTCTGAGCAATGCTGGGAATAAAGGCTCAGCTCTTGGACGGCCTCACACAGAAAACTCACTCGTGCTGTGATTCATTTCTCCCAGAGGAAGAAAGGAGTAAAACCAGTAGAAATAAACCTGCTGTTAATTTCAGTTCCTGCCTAAAAGACAGCTGACTTCTTGTTGTTTCCTCCTTCCACAGAAATTGATGTCTTTCCAAATCTCAGGGAGTGTGAAAAGKTTCCATGCAAGTGAGACCTGCTCACAACACTCAGGTGTTAAACTGAATTATTAATTAACCTTAAATTATTAATTAACCTCAGGAGGAGGTTCCTCCCTTCCAAAGCTGGAATGTGCTGGACAAAAGGAAGCATTTCTGCAGAGTGGTGAGTGGGTATTTCATGGAATCATGGAACAGTTGGGATTGGAAGGAACCTTAAATCTCCTCCCATTCCAGCCCCTGCCATGGGCAGGCACACCTTCCACTATTCCAGGCTTCTCCMAACCCCATCCAGCCTGGCCTTCTGAGATGGGGCACCACATGCTTCAGGATCACCTTGGGAAGTCCTTCTGCCTACCTCCTTTGGGAGCAGGTATTTAAACCTCCCAATTCCATGGGTAGGTCGGGACCTGTAGGATCTGTGGGAAGCCAGGAGTGCATCACCTGAAAATGAAAGCAGAGCAAACTTGTTTCCAGCTGCAAACAAACACCTGCAGGTGCTCTGAGAGCCCCAAATGATGGTCACATAACACCACCTGCTTAGCCAAAAACAGGGCAAAAAATAATGCTGGGAAAAAAAACCATATGGAAGTGGCAGAGCACCTGCTCTGGTTATTTAACCAGTCCAAAATAGGCTAAAAAACCCCAAACAAAACACAAATGCTCCAATGTTTAATATTTATTTGAGGGAAGTGAATTTTTGCCTCAAAACTAGATTGACAACAGACCTTACCTGCAGCACACAGAAGGTTTTCTCTGGCTGTTGCTGCTCTGTAGGAAAAATATAATAATTAATAACTCTGATTTCCCTCACTTACAGAAAAATATGTGGCCAATGTCCTTTTGCAAAGGCACAGCCTGATCCCATCAGCACAGACTCCCCCGTTTCCCCATCCCCTTCAGCTCCCAGCTCAAAGTCTCAACTCCACTATTAGAAGATTTGGCAAAAAAAAAAAGCAAAAAAAAAAAAGCAATTTTTTGGTCATGGACGTTTTCTTACCTGSTGAGGGCCAACACCTGCCTGAGCAACACTCCCTTCTCTGAGCACAGCACCTGCAGGGGTTAAACACAGCAGGGTGGCAGATCTGCTGGGAATTTTCTCCAGGTTACTCCCCCTCTAGGATAGGACCCAGGGAAGGGCTGGAGCTGTGTCTGGAGGGTTTAGGTGGAGATCAGGGAAATGTTCTTCCCCCAGGGGTGCTGGGCACAGCACAGGCCTGACCCAGCTCCAGGAGCATTTGGACACCCATCCCAGGAATGTGGTTGGATAGTCCATGAACAACCCTCGTGCTTGTCCCACCTCCACACGGGTGGAGAAAACAGCTCATCCATCCAGCAAAGAGCTTTGCTATCGCCAAACCAGGGTGGGGGACAAACACCGACGTCCCAAATGTGCCCGTGTAGAGGGACAGGGATCTGGCAGGGACCACGGAGACGAGGCTTGTAATGGAGTTGGGTGTGTGAGGATGGGCAGCAGGGGTGTGTGGGTGTCTCAGCCCCTGGTCCAGGAGCACCAAGACAGATCCAGAGCACGATCTCAAGGTCTGGACCCCCTCAGGATCACCCCCACACTTCCTTCCGAAACCAAACCAGGGTCGGATCAGGGCCTCCACAGCAGGGCTGGGGCTGCCTCAGCACTCCCAAGGACCAAGGCTACTCCTCCGTGCCCGTTCCTCCCCTTCCCTCCGTCCCCGCGTCCTTCCCCGTTCCCACTCCCCTTCCCCGTGGCCATCCCGGTACCTTCGGCACCGCCGCCATCTTCCGGCGCCGCGGTCCGTCGCTTAAAGCGTTCCCCCTCAGTGCCTCGGTACACCGCCATTCAGCTCCCCTCGTTCCGCGGCTCGCTCCCCACGTTCCGCCCACCGACGCCTCCCGGGAATTCTAATTTTCGGACAGCTCCCCGCTCCGCCCACCGAAAATTCCCGTAGGCAACAACTTTTGGACAACCCGCGGTACTGGCGAGGCCCTGGCGTCCTGAAAGAGGCAGCGGGGAGGGCGCGGGGGTGCGGGCAGAAATGGCGGACACCTCGTTCCTGCCCGCCAACACGCGGTGGGCAGCGCCGCCACGCGGCAGCGGCTGCACAGCGCACCCTGCCCTGCGCCTATCACCGCGCGTCCCGCCGCCACGGCCCGCCCCCCGCCCGTCCTCGCACACTGATTGGTTCCCAGCCACGTCCATCACGGCGCGGCGGCCATGTTGAGTGCGGCATGGCCACGTTGCAGGGCCGAGGGCGGTGTCCAGCCCCGCCCCAGCGTGGGGCAGCGGCCACCTTGAGTGTGGCGGCCTGGCGGCCATTTACTTAGGCCTTTGGTACCGCTTAAAAAAAATAAAATATGGTCACGAAATCCTAAGCGTAGGAAGGCTGGGCTGCCGGGACGTCCTCTTTGATTTCCCACTGGGAGAGCAGGTGGGCAGGGGGCCTGTCTGGGAAGAGATGGGCTTGTGGTCCTCTGCCCACTGGGCCTGACAGTGTGGACTTGGCTCGGGAAACGCATCCCATGTCCCACTGCCTCTTCCACACAAATCTTATTTTCCCAGAGGCTCCTTTCCCTTTTCCTGACTCCCTCCTCTCCAGTCTGGCTCCAGTTTCCCCCTTCTTCCATAGCAGGTGCTCACTCTGGAGCCCACATCCCTGAGCCCCCATCTTGGAGCTGTTCCCTGCCTGGGAGCCGGATTTTGAGTCAGGATTTCCCGCCCTGCTGACTGCTGGCTGCTCCAACTGCTCTCAGAGCTGTCAGAGCTCCCGATGGACTTTCCCCTTCCAGCTCATCCACGTGGCAAGTTCTTGTCCTGCTCTGTGACCCAGCCCTGTCCTGCATTTCTCCGTGCCTGGAGCTCCAGACACACACTGGGCACCCTCAATGTCCATCCCTTCTGTGCTAGAGGGGACAGAAGGAATGTGAAGGGACAAGCTGTGTGTCTCCACCTGCCCAGCACATGCAGAGAGCAGAGGAATCCCTGGCACCTTTGCTCTTTGCCCCACAGTGCAAGGACACGTGTTCCCAGCTCCCAGCTGTGTTTTCCTGGCGCTCCCGGGACATGACAGAACTGCCCACGTGGAAGTTTTCCTGCCCTTTGATCCCACCTGGCCTGCCAGCCTGGGAATGATGCTGTGTAAGGACCTCTGTGGGAGTCTGAGCTGGGTTAAGGCTGGCACTCCCACTCCAGGAAATCTCCCATGATCTCTGAAGCCCCAGAGGAAACTGAGGAGGGGCTGGTCCTGTGTTTTTAGGGGAAGCTAAAATGAGCACCACAATTAATGAAAGTGACTCCTAATTCCCTGCCCTCCAGTGCTGTGTGCCCATGGAGTGGGACTGCACCCCTTAATTCCCTTTTCTCCTCCTGGGGATCACCTTTGTTCCAACCCTAAAACGTGGCTGAGTGTGGGGCAGGGCAGTAACAGATTGCAGGGATTGCTGCTGTCCTCTGTGTCTCCATGAGAAACGAGTCCACCTCTCCTCCAGTGAGGAATGTCTCTGCCATCTATCATAGGTGGATACATTTTAAGGCCAAAAGGGACTGTTAAATCAGGGAATTCGCTCTCCTGCACGTCACACTGGATAGGTTTCCAGTGACTTATGGCTTTGTGGAAGCGGATCACTCCTCTCTCTGCGAAAGCATCTTTCTCACAAAGGCTCCTCTCCATTTTCCCTGGATACAAAGATAGTGCTGCTCTTGGCAGCTTGTTCTGGTGGCTGAGCACCCTGTCTGTTAGGACATGGTCCTTATTTCCAACTGGAATGTGCCTTTCTTTGCCTTTTGCATCATTTCACATCCCTGTTGCAGGAGAACCACTTCCAAACATTTTTGTGACATTTACATGGAGAAGTTGAGGGGACTCAATGACTTCCTTTTCCTGCACCACACTTAAAAACTCCAGGAAGCTCTTTCTCCTTTTTAAGGCTTCCCATGCCTTGCCTCCACTTCTTTTCAGACTCACCCAATGATGAAAACAATCAAGAAGTGTTCAAATAGACCTCAGAAGAAAACCTCTGTTTCACGTGTCTCCTCCTCTGCCTTCAGCTGTTGTTTTCCYTGAGACCCATGGGAAAGATCCTGGAATGAACCCTGACACAAAAACAAGGACAATGTCTGTATTTAATATTTGAGATCAGGCCAGGCTGGATTCCCTTTTGCAGCCACCCAAMCAGTGTGGAAGCACTCCCAGATGTCAGGTGCAGAGCTGGATGGGAGATTCTGCTCATATCTATTAAAACWTGYTTAAATTTAATCACCTGATTAAAGACACATTTTCCTCTTTTAGTTCTCTGGTACTCCAAGGCCTGGGTGAAAAAAACCCAACCCTTGGTGAAGCACTGAATCACATTGAGGGAGTATAAATAAAATGATCAAAAATAGAAAGGCTTTCAAAACTAAACATGGAGCAGCATCCTTCTCCCTGACTATCAGAGCAGAGATGCTCTGGAACAACCTCCCAGCCAAGGTTTAAACAGGAGGGGCCAGGATACAAGTGGAAACCTCCTAAATCACGGAACTTTGAGGGCAGAGTGGAGGAAAATGGGCAAAAAATAGTGAAAGGTAAAGCTGGCCGRTCCAGCAAAAGGTGGAAGGCCCTGAGCCACTGTCAAAGGATGACAGAGGGGATCACTGACCTCCCTGGGAAACACCACCCTGCTGTGAGGGATCTGCTCCCCAGAAATGCTCCTCCGAAAGGAGAATCTGTGTCAGGGTAGGATTAAACCTTTGCTTTTAAGGACTTTGCYGGTTGCCCCTTCACGCCCGTGCGGGCCGGGTACACCTTGCAGCCCTTACCCTGGTGCTGAGGATGTGAGGGCGGTAAGGCCCTGGCACTGCCCAGAGCAGCTCTGGCTGCCCCTGGATCCCTGGCAGTGCCCAAGGCCAGGGCTTGGAGCAGCCTGTGCTGGAGGAAGGCGTCCCTGCCCCCGGCAGGGGTGGCACTGGATGATTCTCCCCGTCCCTCCCAGCCCGAACCATTCCCGGCCCGTAGCTGAGCGAAGCGCCCAGAGCGCCTGCGCGGGGCGGGCGGAGCGCCGGCTCCGGGAGCGCGGGGGGGGCCGAGCGGCGGCACCGACACCGGCACCGACACCGACAGCGGCACCTCGCCGGGGCTCGCAGCCTTCGCCGGGCAGGAGCAGGACGAGGAGAAGCAGCAGGAGGAGGCGGAGAGAAGCGGTCGCGGTCGCGGTCGCGGGTGCCGCCGCGGGGAGCGGAGCGAGCGCGGGGCGGCGGCGGCGGCTCCTCCATCATGTCGTCGGGCGGGGACTTCGGGAACCCGCTGCGGAAATTCAAGCTGGTGTTCCTGGGCGAGCAGAGCGGTGAGTCACCGCCCGCCAAGGGCCGGGACCCCCAGAACGACACTCGCCCGCCCTCGTGGGGGCACCAAGGGACCCCCTCCTCATCCTCCCCGACATCCTCAGCAGCGGCTCTGACACCCACCCTCCCTGATGGGGTCTGGTGGGATCCCCCTCCTCGTTCTCCCCGACACCCACCCACTCTCATGGGGTCTGATGGGATCCCCCTCCTCACCCTTCCTGACACCCACCCACCCTTACGGGGTCTGATGGGATCCCCCTCCTCACCATTCCTGACACCCACCCACTCTCATGGGGTCTGGTGGGATCCCCCTCCTCGTTCTCCCCGACACCCACCGACCCCCATGGGGTGTGATGGGATCCCCCTCCTTGTTCTCCCCGACACCCACCCACCCTTGTGGGGTGTGATGGGATCCCCCTCCTCACCCTTCCTGACACCCACCCACCTTTATGGGGTCTGATGGGATCCCCCTCCTCGTTCTCCCCGACACCCACCCACCTTTATGGGGTCTGATGGGATCCCCCTCCTCANCCACCCACCTTTATGGGGTCTGATGGGATCCCCCTCCTCACCCTTCCTGACACCCACCCACCTTTATGGGGTCTGATGGGATCCCCCTCCTCACCATTCCTGACACCCACCCACTCTCATGGGGTGTGATGGGATCCCCCTCCTCAGGACACCCATCCTCTGTCATGGGAGTCCCTGACACCCACCCACCCTCGTGGGGCTCCGTGGGGTTCAGCTCTGCTTTAACCCCCCCACCCACCAAAGCCCATCTGCAGGAACAGTTGCTGATTCATTGGGTCCCCCRGCTCCTCTGGTTTTTGGGGGGCAGGAGTCTCAATCCGCAGCGTTTGCTGTGTAAATCCAGCGTTTTTCCATAATGGAGTTATGTCTTGGCAGAGCGGCGCTCTGAATATTTAATTCAGTCAATGAGGTTTTCTTCCCTGTCTTTGGAATGAAAAAAAAAAAAAAAAAAAAAAAGCCCAACCTAAACAATGTCTCCTCCTTCCTTAGCGGAAGGCCTCTATCTCCAATACTGCATTCCAAATTTTTCCCTTGGAAGAGTTTTCTGAAAAAAAAAAGAAAAAAAAAAAAAAGCTCCTTTCTGAGATGCTTTGTGCAATCCTGGGTAGATACTGTGAGATCTATGACATAATGAATAGGTGCAAAATATTTTCTGTCTTGGGGTGGGGTATTTGCTCCCTCAGCCACCTTTGGTCTGTRTGGTAGGAGATGATGAAATACTAGTTGGTTTTCTTTTTTGGCCAAATTAGTTGTATCTTGGTGTTTCCTCACTCAGATGGTGATAAGGCTGCTGTTGAAATTATTTACCTGTGTGTTGGCAATTTCCTTTAGTCTGTTCCTTGAATCATTCCCTTTTTATTTTGTGTTTTTGGGGTTGAAACAGCTCTTCTCATATCAGGGATTTGGGGAGCACGAGTGCAACTTGATTATTTATTATTTTTTGGGTAAGTCACCTGATCTGCTTGGCAAGGTGCTATTTGGCCAGCCATTTTATGAGGATTTTGGATGAGGGTCATGTGTAGAAAATGCTGGGGTATTTTTGTTTGGTTGGTTTTTTTCCCAGGTATTTGATAACAGGAATCTGAAATATTAGCAATGCATTTGCAAAATCCTTGGCTTGTTTACCTGTATTTCTGAGCTTCAGTATCACGTAGCTCTTCAAATACATCCTTGGAAGGTTGTGGCACCTGGTGCAGATCTTAAATCTCAGCAGCTCTTCCTTCACACGTGGATTTCTTGTCTCCTCTAGCAGACATAACGTCAGATATCTGCTTCCTCTAGGAATTTTTTTTTCCCCCTCTCAGCTAATCATCTGTTTTTATACTGCAAGGTTTTAAATAATTCCCAGTCACAGCATCAAACCCAGGGAGGAGAGAAGGGATTCTGTGGGTACAGCACAGCGAAATCCTCCTGACTGAGCACTCCCAGCCCTGCAACTGCTGCCGGGGCTGGGGCTTGGGGCTGGGTGGGAGCTGCCTGGAATGCAGGGCCGGGCTGGCAGCTGCAGGGTGGGCTCCAGCCCTGCCTCTGCCTTTGTCTGGGATGCGGGGCGAYGACTCGGTGCCAGCTCCCTCGTGTCCGCGCATCCCGCGGGTGCTGCAGCGTGGGCATGCTCCAACACGGCTCCCTGAGTCTGCCTCCCGTGGAGACACGGCCCTTCCTCCTGGATTGAAGCTCTTCGCATGTCTCTGTCATGATGTCATTCCCTGTAATTTATTTATTTTATTTTTTTTAACTGCCCGAAGGATGCAGAGCTCTCCTGGAGGAATAGACGCCCTCGTGATGTTTGGAGAAAACTGCGGAAGAATCTGGTGTTGCAGAAAGGGAGCTGGAGTGGGCTGTGCTCACACCTTGTTGTTCTTTGTCTGGAAGGTTAAGGGAGATGCAGAAATAAAAGTTTTTTTAGGATAGCAGCTTTCCTAACCCAGGAGATCTTTGTACAACTGTTGCGCTGGATTGCAGCATTTGCTTCCTGTTCAGATGAAAGGTTCTCTGCCCTGTTGGAAGGCCATAATTAAARATATGCTCTGCCTGCTGGTGGGGAGGCCAAGTGCTCTGCCTTCATTTACATCCAGGGACTTCAGGATGACAAATGAAATGGTACAAAGGGCTGTGATGGCCATTAGCTGCCTCAGCATCCAGAGCTGGCTGATGGCAGACCTGTGCTGGCTGTACACAGCCTCGCCAATAAACGYGTGTCTTATGGCTGAGGAAATCTGAGCTGCAGTTCCTTGCTGGGCAGCCTTTGCAGCCCTTCCATGGGAGATCTAGAAGCATCCCTGGGCGTTTTATTTCCATTTGAGGGTGGGATTGCCCAGTGGATGCAGTGTGAGGTTTCCTCTGCTCTCCTCAGCCATGTTGTGGGAGTTCAGTGCCGTATSCTCAGCATTCACACGGACTGCAGTGCCTCTGCCTCGTGCCCTTCAGCACCAGCTGCAGATGCTCTTTCCCCTGCTAAGATGCTGATTTTCCTCGCTCCTCAGCCCCCCAGAYCTCCTTGTCCCTGGGGCTTGTGTCCCCCACGCCCTCCCAGGCCCAGCCTGGGGACTTGCTGCMTGTGCTGTGGGTGCATCATGAGCCTGCAGCATCATCCCTGCCCAGCCAGAAGAATCTTCTCCTCTCTTTCCATCTCTATTTTTATTAACTTCTACAAGGATACAGCATTGGCTGGCTAGGAGAAGGCAACTTCACCAGCACTCTCCTTAATTGAATTACTTTTCTCAATGATTGAAGATTATACAGAGTTTAGCAGTTTTAAATATGCTAATCTTTGCTAAAAAGGCAGGGAGAGCTCTCAATGCTGAGGGATTAGATAGAGCTATTGTGTGTGGGGAAGTATGTTTCTTACTGCCTTTGATCTGGTTTTATCAGGTGATTTTCATCACTCCTAATACCTCAAGTTTAAGGAATTCTGATTTCTGGATCACATCAGGGAGTGGACACTTCACCTACATTGGGGTAGCTTGCAGTAAATATGACACATATTCAAATATTAATAACCTCTTTAGTTCTGCTTTGCATAGGAACACCTCTCCTTCTTAATAAATGGATTTTTTTTGATCGAGTGGGCAGAAGTGAATGCTGGGGCACTGCAACAGAAATATTTGTTCATCACGTGAGTTTCTACTGCAGCTTTCATTGGCAAGCAGGTCTGAAGGGCACCAACGTGTACAGAAAGCAGAAGAACTCCCAGCTGTCTCTCTGTGCCAGCATTTCTGCATAAGATCTTGAAGGAAATTAGAACCAGTTGCATTTTGTTTTTTTTTTAATCAGGAGCTGAGATTTTTAATATTGCAAACCCACCGCTAAGTGCAATGTAGTAACTTTGCTGTTTGGAAAGCACTAATGAGCTGTTCTGTTGCATAACGATGTTGGTACAGGCACTGCTGAGCAGTGTGATGTGTCTCATTAGATAACTGGGGAGCTGCAGGTGCTGTGTGTGTGACTTGGGGCTGCTGTAGCGCTGCTCACAGCAGGCACACACTCATCCCTGTGCTGCCTCAAACTCCCTTGTTTCTGAGGGATTCTCAGCTTCACAAACTCCAGAGGGCTGTTACCTTGTTGCACTGGCGGTTTAAAAGCTTATCCCCTCCCCTCCGGGTAATTTCCTAACCTTGTGGTTTTCCTGTGGCTGGGCCTTCCGATATTTGGGGTTCTCTTTGGACTGTATGAATTTTCCATGAGTCTCTAAACTTGGGCTTCACATCTGGAAGTGGAATATCAGCAATGCATCCCAACAAAGRGGGAGTCAGGCAGGAACACCAGGAGGGCTGCGTGGATGAGCAAGGAACTCCTGGACARCCTCAAACCCAGAATGGAAGTCTGGAAGGGTAGAAGTGGGGGCAGGTCACACAGAAATTGTCTGAGCAGCCAGAGATCAGGTTAGGAAACCCAGAGCCCTGATAGAATTAAATCTGGCCAGTCATCAAGGGCAGCAAGAGAAGCATCTGTAGTGATAAAGGAGGACCAGGAAAAGTGTGGGGTSTCTGAAGAAGGAAACAGGAGACGTGGTTACCCAGGATGTGGAGAAGACTGAGGTACTCARTGACTTTCTTTGCCTCARTTTTCACCTGTGTTCCTCAGGGCTCAGTCATGGGATCAGCACTGTTGAACATCTGCATTGGTGACAGGTCCCTGCCCACCCAAAGTGTTCTGGGATTCTTTCATGGTGCAGTGTGTTTGGTGCCTGATCCTTCAAGATCTTGAGCTCCACCATTTCTGTTCTTTCTGTTCTCCATCGCTGAMAAATCCCTTCCTACAGCCACGTGTGGAAGAAGCACAGAGAAAAAGMCATCAGTGTTTTGTGGTGCCTGTTCTCACGGTGCCTTTTGATCCCTGTCTATTTGTGGAAGCCTCTGAAGGAGCTGTGTCTGTTCTTGAAAGGAGGAGTAGCTGTGCCTTTCTGAACTCTGCTGTGCTTTTCTCTCTGTGCATCTCAGAAATAATCTGTGAGTTGGAAGGAAAATGATCATCTTTTCCCTTGATGTGCCATAATGGATTTTCTATCTGCAGCTCTTGGGGTGCTGGTGGTACCTGGCACGGGGTCCAGGTTCTGCAAAGCAGATGCCTGAAAGCTTTTGCTGGAGCTGTAAGTGGGACTAATGGAGAAACAAAGGCAGGGAAGCTCATCTGAGCCCACCTTAGCAGATGATGTGGCATTTGGGAATTATCAGAGCCAACAGCCATTTTTCTCAGCTTCAGCGATGGTTAAAAATCTGTCTTTTGCAATCAGTCTGTGAGGAAAGAGCTGCCTTTTATTTACCTGCTAATTTAGGCCAGATGTTTAAAGGCATTTTGTTGTGTTCATGCGTGCACAAGTACCTGTTSTGTACACTAATGATTATAAAACCCCAAGCCAACCAAGCAAAACAAACCAGCTAAACCCTTCAGTGCTTTGAAAGGTGGCTCAGAAAAACCCACACGTTGCTGCCTCAACATGAACACCATCAGATTTTTCAAGTCAACCTCCAGAATTTACCTGTGAGGCTTGTGAGAGCAGTAACCTTGTGATACATGGATGTTTCTGAACAGGTGTGGAAATGCTGATCCATCTCTCCCAGTTTGGAGCAGGGAGAAGACCTCTGAGATCAYTGGGTGATCAAAGACTTGATGATCTTGGAGGTCTTTTCCAACCTAGATGCRCTGTTTTGAAAATTAACAGATATCATCAAAGTGGTGATGGGTTTGACACATTCATATAAATTATTTATGGAAGKAGTTTCAATGAAAAATGTGTGTCTTGGCAAACAAACAGCAGCCAAAATGTGGACTTGCAGTGAAAGTCAAAATTTTCAGGTCTCTTTGCTTGATTTATTTACTGAGCTCACAAAAGTTGACTAGCTAAATGAATTCTTTGTTTTCCCCTCAGCATAAACYGAACTCTTTTGGCTCTAATATTATGAAAGGCTCAGGGACAGTGAACMATTCCATCAATTACTTTATGTCAGACATTTTCCTTTTATGTTCAAACCATGTTCTGGAATATTTGAGTGATATTAACCAGAAAAAATGACTTTTTTGTGTGTTTCAGTACGATTTAACTCTTATCCAAATGAAGCCTAGTGCATCACAAAATAAAAGATAATCTGGGAAGCAAATATTGTGTGAAACAAAGTGTAAATAAATTTGGTGTGAGCTCTGAGTTGTCAAGCCCCTTGCTTGCTTCTGGCTGCCTCCTGTTGGGTCTGGCAAAAAGGAGTTTTGGGAAGGAAGTCCTTATTCAGCTGTCCAGCACAATAGTGCATTTAATTAATTTGACTTCTTAGAGTCAAGGGTGTAACTTGMCTGGTTTGTTTTYTTTTTTCCCTGGTTTGCATTTCCTTCTGCTGGACCTGTAAACCAGGATGGGCACATGCTGAGTCACCATGGCAGCTGCTGCCATTTGAACAAGGAGGGATTTTGGGGCTCACTTGGAAGAGTCATCTGTGCCTCTCCCCCATGGAGCAGGGATTTTGGGGCTCACTTGGAAGAGTCTCTGTGCCTCTCCCCCATGGAGCAGGGATTTTGGGGCTCACTTGGAAGTGTCAGTGTGCCTCTCCCCCATGGAGCAGGGATTTTGGGGCTCACTTGGGCAGTCTCTGTGCCTCTCCCCCTGGAGCAGGGATTTTGGGGCTCACTTGGGAAGTGTCAGTGTGCCTCATCCATGGAGCAGGGATTTTGGGGCTCACTTGGGAGGTCTCTGTGCCTCCCCCATGGAGCAGCGGATTTTGGGGCTCACTTGGGAGAGTCTTGTGGCTCTCCCCCCATGGAGCAGGGATTTTGGGCTCACTTGGAAGTGTCAGTGTGCCTCTCCCCATGGAGCAGGGATTTTGGGGCTCCTTGGAGCAGTCTCTGTGCCTCTCCCCCCTGGAGCAGGGATTTTGGGGCTCACTTGGAAGTGTCAGTGTGCCTTCATCCATGGAGCAGGGATTGGGGCTCACTTGGGAGAGTCTCTGTGCCTCTCCCCCATGGAGCAGGGATTTTGGGGCTCCACTTGGAGAGCTCTGTGCCCTCTCCCCCATGGAGCAGGGATTTGGGGCTCACTTGGAGGAGTCTCCATGCCCTGAGCAGCTGCCAGTTATCCCTGGAGATGGCACCCAGCTATTCCGAGATTCKCAGGCTCGTGGTGTTCTCTCATCCAGACATGTGTAGGTGTTACTGACACACAGAATTAAAGCTTTGCCTTAACTCTAAAGCATATTTGCCCAGAATTGAAAGAGTTGGGAAGAAATACTGGGGCAATATTGATGAGCAGTATTTTGTCTTCAGGCAGAACCAGGAAGGGGCAGCTAAACCTGCTAATGAGAAAATGWCTTAACTTTGAGTTGGTCTTTTCTCTGTCTTGAATTGTGACCCTTTAAACCTCTGTACTATTAACATTTGCACCATACAGACAAGTGCCATTTATCCTGCTAAGTGACTTTCCTTTAATGGTTTGCTTCTTCAGGAGCAATCAGCAATTGCTGCAGAAAAAACCAACCCACTCCAGCATTTCTGTAATTAATGCAGGGGCCAGTTTATTCCATTCCACTAAATGCTTCCTGCTGTGCTTCCTGTCCATGCCCCTGTCTAGGTTTGAGTTACAGCAAGTTAATTTTCATCATGTTCTTGATATCTGCAACACAAAAAGAAGGGGGATTAAAGCTGGAATAGATGTGTGGCTAAAAGGAGAGGGGCCCATGGAGGGTGCASCATCCCTGGCAAAGCTCCAAGCAGTGGCTGATGCAGGATTGGCAAGATCCCTGTCAGTGTGGGCTTTAGGCGGCTGCTGCTGGAGTTGGGAAAAGAGAATTCCTGTTAACAGGTTGGGACTTCAGTCCTGCAGAGGCTCTGGAGCTGCACAGGACTGGGCAGACAGCATTGGATTAATGTGAGTGCAGCAGTGTTTCCCTGCAGCTTCCTTTTTTTAATGGAGATGTTGCCTTTTCTGGGAGTAGAAAATATTCCTTCCTGTCCTCCTCTGCTGGTACAGCATTGGCTGTGAGAACCCCTGGTGTCAGTGACTGGAGGGTTTCTGTGAATGGCCTGATGGAAGGAAGGCTTGGTGGAGAAATCTGAACTGGCTGGGTGATGGAATCATGCAGTGGATATCTGAGTGGTGGAGGAGATGGAGAACATTCTCTTTTGAAGGAAGTTCTGACTCCTTTCTGACTTTCCTCACAGCAGTAGACAGACAGGTATTCATGCCTGAGATTTGCTGCCTTCTTTGTCTTGTCTCTGGTACCTCATTGTTTTTTTCCCCTTCCCCTTACTTGATTCTGGAGCAGCTTTTGGGTATTTTGTCCTTGGCTCACTCAAAATGGCCRAAAATCATTTGTGTCCACATCAAACCCAGGATGGCTTTCCTCAAGCTGAGCTGGTGCTGCGTTTGGGATAAAGCCAGAGGTGAATCCTTCAGCAGCAGCTGGACACAGCTGGAGGAGGGGCCAATGGCTGGAGACAGCTGGAGTATCATCMCAAGGAAATCCCAATCTTTTTGGTTTCTTTCCTTTTTTTCCCTGACCTTGGAATGCTTTACAAAGAGGTTTTCACAGGGTTGGTCTATTCCAGTCTCTCACTGCTGGGYTTACTCACCAGTTCTTGTAATTTCTTCTCAGCTTTTCCAGCTACCCCTAAATATTAAATATTTATGTATTCAAATCATAATTATGTTCCTATTCTTTCTGTTCTTCCAGCTTCYCATTTGTCTGCCTTAGCTGAATTATCTTTGGTCTTTTTTCACTGGGCAGTCATCAGAGTGGCTTTTCTCCACCACTGTACAATCGTGACCATAATTCTCTTCCACTTTTTTGTTTTTATTTCTAGTTGCTCTTAAGCCACAATGTGACTTGAAGAAGAGGATGGTGGGTTTGKTTTTTTTTCCCTGACACTGCATAAACAGTAGGCAGATCAAACACTCGTGTCCCATAAAATTGACCTCTTTATTTAGATGCTGTCGTGCAACAGCAGACTTGAAAAAAGCTTTTCCCAGTGAAAAAAGCTTTTCCAATCTTGGTGTTAAAATATTTCCCCCCTCTCTGGTGAAATGCAAAGGGTACACAGGTTGCCTCTGTTTCTAGGCCTGGTGGACTCTGTACTGTCACAGTGAGTAATTTACAGTTAAAAATAAATTCCTTAGCTTTAGGAATTTTACATTTTCACTTAAAAATGCAAGAGAGATTTAGGAAACTCAAAAGGAGCCTTGTGTGAATTAGTACACTTTGCCTCCAGTAAATCCTGCCATCTAGAGAAAAATGTCCCTGGGGGATTGTGTGGCTGATATTTTAAATTTGGTTGTTTAGTCTGTACAAGCCTAGCACAGCTGAGAGCAAGGCAGAGATTTGAGATCTGGTTTTGCCTGCCTGCTTCCAGATCCCAGGAAGAGCAAAGGCTTTTTTAGCTTTACCTTTTGGAAACTGGAGGAGGGGAAGAAGTGTCCTACACGAGATGTTTTTAAGAACAGCTCTGTGCTTTTCCCTGGATTTGATGCTTCTCAGCTGCTTGCCTGAAGACCTGAGTCCAGAGCCAACCCTGTGGTGCACTTAAAGCTGGTTTTAGGTAGGGCAGCCTGAAGATCCCAAAATATTTTCTGTGCACATTTATACAAGGAATTGCTCAAGTCAGAAACAACTCTTGGAGAATAAATATTACAATTAAATAAGAACTTAACTAGTATACATCCTTAATATGAAGGAATTGTTCTTCTGGAAAATACTGCTGGAGGGGAGTATTTATTTGAAGATACTGTATCCCAGGTGGAGTGTAGATAATTCTTGTCTGAAGAATCTGCTGCTCCAACCCCAGTTTCTCATATAAACACTTCCTTTTTTTTCTTCTATAGTTGAATCCTACAATTCCTTCTGGAATATCCATTCATCTAGAAAAGATCAGAATAAAATACCAACAGAACTTGTTCCATTTACTACTTGCAACCAAATTTCTACCTTTTAAAGGCTAGCTATTTTTATTTTTAGATGAATATCAGACCTTGGGTTTGCAGACCCTTCAGGCTCTGTGGCTCTTCCCAAGGCATTTGTGAAGCACAGCTGGGAAGGAACAAGTTCATTGTCAGCTGGCTGAAGCTCCATATGGAGAGGTCAGAGTCTCAGTTTGGAAGAAGTTAGAGGAAAAGGGGAAGATTTTGGAGGAAAAGTTTCCCATTGAAAAGTTGGGAATTGATGTAATGGTTTAACATCCTTTAAGCTTGGAGTTGTTAATTTGCAGTGCAGGCAGCAGGAGCATGGAATGTCTGCTGGTCTCTATCCTGCCCAGTTCCCAGAAGAGCTGGGCCAGCTCAGGATCAGGAGGTGTGAAGGAGAAAGGGACAGTGTGGTGTCAGGATATCCTTCCCCTGAATCCTTAATGCTGGGATTTGTAGGATTGTGCTGCCTGGCCCCATACAGGTGTCTGAGCAGCCCAGAGCTCCCAGCTCACTCCTTCAGCTGTGCCGCTCTCAGTTTTACACCCTTTGGGTTTCTGTTGCTAAAACCAAGTTGTGGTTGGGTTTTTTTTGGTCCCAAACCCCGGGGTTCTGTGCTGCCCTGCCCACTCTCTGGTGTCCATGAGCTGTGTTTTACACCAGCTGTTTTCCCTCTGCCTGGCAGGGCAGTTCCATCACGTGCACAAACCCGTGTGTGTCCGTGTGTCCCCAGTCATTTTCACAGCAGTCCCCAGGTGTTCTCCAYAGCCATCCCTGTCAGCTCAGATCAGCAGATGCCTGGAGGAGAGCTGTGCTTAGTGAAGCTACTCCAGGCACTTTTTCCTTACAAGTTGCCTCTTCATAAGCCAGGCTGCATSGACCTTAAATCGGGATTATTTTAGGATCTTGTCCGAAGTCGCTTCTGAAGAAACGCTCACCTGTGTGTCTGCCTGGAGAAGAGTTTGAGGGAGCTCCTGTGGAAGCTGTTCTGCACCTCCTGTGTGGAAAGAGCAGAGGACAGCTCCTAATCCTTCCAGTGCTGCCCAGGAGATGGTAGGTTGTGGGAATAAGATGGAATCACTCAGGAGAATGCTATATGGAGCTCTCKTCCCCTTCTTTTCTTTCCCTTCTTTTTCTTTTCTCCTTTCCCCAGCAGGAAAATTGTCACACAGTGTGAGAGAGCAGAAATTTCTTTGTGGCAGTGTAGGGAGTCAGGAGAGGAAGCATTTTCTTGTTTTGCCAGTGGGATAATGGTACTGGAGAAACATTAGGCAAAATTTAACTGAGTTAAAGGATGGAGGGAAGGGAAGGCGATGGTAATCCCTTGCATTTGAATAGGTCTCCTGAAACTTCTCTAATTCCTCRCTGGAAATGGCTGACTTAGCACTGCTTGTTGTGCTTTCAAGGGCAAAACATCTTTGGGAAGGGAGCAGGAGCTTGTTCCAAGGGCTCCATTTGGCCAGGGAAGCAATGCCTGGATTCCCTCAGCTGGATGCTGGCATCTGCTGGTCTAGCCTGCATGGGGATAATGCTCAGTGCTCAAAGCAGGGAATGTTTCCCTTCAGAAATGCATCCTCAGGTGGCTGCTCCCTGCTGCCTCTCTCTCTCCTGCCTCGGGAAGGGAACTCTGAGGAATCCAGAAGAGTGTTTCCATATTAGATGAATTTGTTTCCATATTAGCCTATCATTTGCAGTTTATTTAACAAAAGTTACTTTTGGGAAGCGTTCTGTTTGAGGATTTTTATGCAGATTTCTGTCTAAACTGCCCGTGAATATTGTTTGTTATGGGAACAAATTCTGTGTTAAAGGTATTTAAACCAGAATTTCATAATTATGTTTTCAGTGTCTGCTTCTTCTATCCAAAATGGCTTGGTAGCATTTAGTTTCTGACTTAAATTGAGGACTTAAGGTGGCTGTAAATTTGGAAATCAGTTGAAGGGATCCCTCAYGCTTCAGGTGATGGAGGAGCTCTTGGCTCCTTCCCCTTTTGCCCCTGTGGAATTTGTGCTTTCCAGAGCCACTCCCCACCCTTCCATCGTAATGTCTGTCCAGAGTGGCATAATTACTTTTGCTGCTTCTCCACATGTAGCATTTTATTTCTTTCAAGCCCTTTACGAGCAGATAATTAGGTATTTAAAAATAAAATACTGGAATGTAAAAAATTGGATCTTACGAATGTTTAATTACAGAAGGTCTCCTGGTGGGTTTTTGCTCAGTCCTGCACTGGTTTTTAATGGAAAGTTGGAATGATAGAACCTGGATGCAGTAGATGCTTCAAAAAGTGATTTCACCCCCATGGGCTTTAACTGCCATCATATATAAAGTGAATATTGAGCAACCCTTGCATGACAACAATAAAACTTCAGCATTGGGCTCTGAAACTTGATAGGCCAGATTTTTGTGTGAGAATGGAATGGAATGGAATGGAATGGAATGGAATGGAATGGAATGGAATGGAATTTTTGGATGTGTCTCTAAAATCATTTGTCTCCTTGTGCTCGCAGCAAAACTTTAATGACCTGGGATGAAGTTAAGTTGTTCTGAAATTTCAACCCAAACACTGCAATCCAGAATCCATACTTTGTCCAAAAATTGAGTGGCTGAGATGGTGTTTGTCTGGAGTGGTGCTGTTGGGATTATTGGGGCAATAATGAGCAGGCTGTTTTGGGAAGAAKGAAATAGTAAATGTCACCTGCCAGGGTGTCACTAGCCAGGATCTAACACTGYTCCTCCTTCCTTTCCCCAGTCATCCCCCAACTCCTCTGCCTCACAAATACACTCTTAAATCTGTTTTTTTCTCACAGGAAGGTAYTTAGAAATATYACCTAGCTAAATATTGGGGATGGGATCCAGTCCAGTGGTGGAATTCATCTTCCCAGGGTGAAACCCAGTGTTTAAAACAGAGTGAGGAGTCCAAAAGAGGTGACTTTGCAAGAAGTGCTGCTGTTCATCACCTTTAGAAAAAAWCATTTCTGAGATGCAGGAGCAGCTTCCCAGTAACATCTCCTGCATGGAATGTCTTCCTCTTTCCAGTTTGTGCTGCACTTGCCAGCTGAGTTGTTGATCAGGTCCCCCTGGAATTCCCACAGCTCCTTCCTCCACTCACTGTGCCTCACTCCTGAGACATTTTGGGTACAGACTGAGGTCACATGGACTTCTGGACTGCTAAATCTTCCTTTTTCCTCAGCTCCACAGTCATCCACACCTGGTCAGAAGATCCCTGGCAYGTGCTTTACAATATTTCCAAGTGCTGCTCTGTGTTACCAGGCTGAGGGTCCTGAAGCATTTTGTGAGCAGTAAAGATAAAATCCTTTGGAGAATATTTGAAGCCTCATTGGAAACTATTTTAAAAACCTTAACTATGTAAGATAAGAAGGAAAGCRAAATCCTCAGGCTGTAGTGAAAAAAAAAATCCTTGTGAGTCYGTAAATTTTGAAGTTTTTTTTTCATTCCTGGCAAATAATGAGAGGCTGCACAGAAGTCTTTGAAATGTAAAGGTGGCCTGTGAGTACCCTTTAGTTAATTAACCAAGTGATATCCCTGAAAACATGAGTGTATCCCCACAATTCCTGTTCTCTGGTTGGTGTCAAACTCATCTCCATGGAAGTGAAAGGCTTCCTAATGTGGATTTCCCTCCCAGCCACTGTAGTGTAGATCTTAGCTATCCACTCTGCTCCCTGTCCTCCAAAGGGCCAAGATTTCTGCCCTGCTGCTGTGACACAGCATGGGACACAGCTGGAGGTGTCTTTTGGCCTTTCCATGCTTTTGTCACACTTGTCCTGCATCCCTTAGGAGTCACAATTCTTGGGACCTTTCCTGTGCTTTATCTCATTCCTTACAGCTTGGGCAGAATTCTTGTGTCTCCCTGTTCTTTTGTTTTCCTTATCTGCACAACTCCTCCAAATCCTGATCTTCTGCTTACCTTATCTTGGGTTTGTTCTTCCTGATTTGAGTGAAGCCACATTGACCACACAGTGCAGCAATTGGCACTGTGAGATTCCCTGCCTGCTGTTCCCTGTTGTTCCAGGTCTTCATGTTTCATTTACCCCATGGCAGCATTTGGGTTTCAGCTCTTCACAGGATTCCAAGGCTCCTCCTCCAAGCCAAAACTCCTACTTTGCTTGGCTTTTGGAAGTTGAAGACAGTTTCTGATTTCCACACCAGTTTAGCTTAAATTAAAATAAAAAAATAAAAAATACTCAGCATTCAGAAATGGGCAGGACTTTACTTCTGCAGACCTCAGTTACCTTCAGCCATATTTAATCAGAATATTTGCCCCTTCTACAAAAAAATATAATATTTTAAAATTAAAATATTAAAAYATTTGCCCCCTGTACAAAATGATGGGAAACTCAGCACTCTGAACATGAGAGATGGCAGCTGTTCCTGCAGCAGAAATCTGGGAGTCTGGCTCCTCACGTGGCATTGTGTCACTTATCCTGGGGGAGGAGAACTGGGATTGCCTGGAGGTCTTCCACTTGTGACACTCCTTTTGGCTCTGTTGCTTTTAGAAACCTTTCAAACTGTGAAAATAGCACTGGTTATGTTACAGGCTTGGCTTGGAATTCCTCTGCAGCAAAGCAAACAAGAGGTTTCATCTCTAGAACATAAGGTGTAGATTTTAAAATGAATTTTTATAGCTGTGCTTAGGAGGTAACATTTCCATGTTKTATTTTACTATACTGACAGAGTAATTGAATTATTATATTTAATAGATCTGTTCCTTCCTGTTCAGCAGTGAGGAATTGACTCTTGTTTATTTTTTTCTACAATAGGATGGTAAAAAACATCCCAGTTTTTATATGAAAACTTTTCAGTGTTTAAGAGAACTCCAAGGTGTGATTTTGAGTGAGAACCAGAGGCTGACCCCTTTTTACTGTTTCATTTCTTTGTGGCTGTGACTGAGCAAACAGAACAAGATTTGTTTGCATTGTGCTCTTTCATTTATTTCCCATTTTGGGAGGAAGAGTCAAGCTAATTACTGACAAAACCCACAAGAATTAATGAAGCTATTTATCACTGGGTATTTTTGTCCCTGTCACAAGGCTTGGTGCAGATCCCAAAGGAAATCTTGCCTGTGCATTAATAATCAGGGATATTGTTCTACTTTTATCAACTCTGCCAGTGCTGATTAGGATTTGCTTAGTGGGAAGGAGTTCTGAGTTTGTCATTAAACTTGTAATGAGTCTCCACACATTTTTATTGATCTGTGTGATCCTTTCACACCCCAAAATGCAAAGAGGAACCTTTTCCAGCTTTATGTGTCCAGGCTGTGCCTTCTACCTTGGGGCCAGTCATGATCAGTCTTAACTTGTGCCTTAGTTTATTTCTGAGAAATACAGATACCAGCTAAAACTAACTGGAGTCTCCCTCAAGAAAAAAGTGTAGTGCTAAATAAAATAGGATTCTAAATTGCCTACACACAGCTAACAGGCTGATGTTGCCTGAGAAAAAGATGGATAATACAAAATACTCTCTTCTGCCTCTTCCTTTTCCCTTTAGCTACTGCTGAGCTTTAAACACAAGTGACAATTCTTTGCTTCTCTGGCTGGTTTTAAAATGCCCGGGGACTGCATAAAATCCATCCATATGGCACTGAATGCTTGGATCAGTGGCAGAGCAGGCTTTTTGCTGCTTGTCCTTCAATGTGTAGCTGTCAGCTGTAAAACCCCCCTGGGTTTTTACATGGTGTGCCTGGGAATGGTTGTGTAAAAGGAAGGATCCTTTGGGAGAATTGCTGTGTTAGAGGCAGTTTCTTACTGGAGGTGGACCAGGAAATAGCAGTGAGGCAGCTCAGSTGTGTGAGTGGGAGGAGGAGTCTTCAGGTGAGATGTGACCCTGAGGAACAGGGGACTTTCCCTCTTGTCACTGTCTGCTCACATCTTTGGCAGTGGCAGAAATACTCTTGGGGTTCCCTTGAGGAAGGGAAGTTCCACCTGAGCTGTTTGGAATGAAGACCCCAGCAGGGAGCTTGGACAGGATGGTCTTTAAAGGTCCTTTCCAACCCAACCCATTCTSTGAGAACTCTTTTGCCAAATCTTTGAAGCAGCAGCGTACAGCAGGAATTATACATRTGTGCTACAGGATTAGGAATAAAATGAAMATKTTCTCATTYAAGGAAAAAGAAAGCAGGTTTYTAATGACATTAACTAGCTCTGCGTTCCTAGTTGCAGAGACTAATGTTCAGCTAGATTTAATCCCAAGTGTTTGTYTCTATCCAGATGTATATCTAATCTAAAGCACAGCTGAGAGCTTCAAATTTAAGACATGAACTGGTAGATTTTGAAAAGCATCTCTTGGAAAGAAAGAAAATAAATCCTTGATTTCTGCATTGTATTGAATKTGACTGAAAAGTTGGGGAAAGGAGTTACAGGTCCTGCTGGGCACTGCTGTCAGCAATACCCTGGGGAAAAAAAACACTTTCTAGGTCAGAAAAGTGCATCAGCCTCCATTTCCTTCTGTCTGTGATGAATTCTTGTGGAAAATAACCCTGTGAATGTGCTCTGAGATGCCCAAAGAGAAGAATGAATGRGAATTAATGAGCTTTTCAGGCTAACACATATTTTCATAGTCATCTTTTTTATAAGGCAGTTACTGAAGTGTTAATCATTTGATTACTGGTTGTTGTAGRTAAGGGAGTAATTGGTCCCTTTTTGTAAATGATGGAAATGCCTGACAGGAAGGGGCAGGCATGAAAACTCTTGTTTCCATGGATTGTTGCCCAGTGAGATTGACTGGAACTAAAACCCCTTTGCTCTGATGACAACTGGGTGGCAACAAAATTCTGTGTCCTATTTGCTTCTCAGTAGCAAGGGCAGGTCTTTAAACACAATCCCAAATGTGTGTGAAACTTCATTTTTGGCCTGKCTTGAAATGAGAATTATGAATTTCTTTTAGAAGCCATTCCAAATGAGCCTTTGGTGGTGGCCAGGGAGAAGGGCTGAGTGTCAGTGTCACTCTCCTGAGTGACAAACAGCTCTGCTGCTGTTTGGGGACATTTCCCTGAGCCTTGAGGAGCTGCACTTCCCTGTTTTCCTGGGGCTGTAACAAATGGAGCAGATTTTTTTTTGTGTAACTCTTAGGAAAATCAAGTTATACCCTCCGTCTTGGGAAGAAAAAGCATGAGAAATGCAGGATGAGGCAGCTTTTTTCACATCCTTAGAGTTTAAAATGGTGCTCCTGTGCRAAGGGCCTGGCTCCCTCCTTTGTATCCCATTCTTGCAGCACATGGGACCGAGCTACAGATGATCCCAGCCATTCCCAGAACAGCTTTCTGTGTGTTCATCTGCTGGGTAGGTGTCATTCCTTGTTATTCCCTGTTACATCAAGCCAGTTCACTGCACTCCATGCTTCCCTTCCTGCTGCTCTGCACCAGACACTCATAAATATTCATGTGCACTTCCCACCATCCATTTAGGCTCCTCTCCCTGGCTTAGGGTCTGTTCCAGTTTGCTAAGTGCAGCTTTTTTTACCAGGGCTGAGGGCTGGCTGGGGAGCTGGAGGCTCATGTCACACTTCCTCCTTTAGGAAGTTGCTGGGATGTTAAGGCTTTAAAAGGTTTTGCTCAGAAATTCTCCCATCACAAAGAGCAGAGCSAAGTTCAAGGCACCTGATTGTCACAGGGTAAAAGGAAAATGGAAATTTCCTCAGCAGCAGCAACATTCTGGCTGTGCTGTTTCTTACTTCATTTAATGAGTAAAACTCATCTCTCCACCTTCAGCTCTCATAAAGCTGTCTCATCTTGCCTTGAAAGCCCCAGTCCAGATAGAATCTTTGTAAGGACTAGGRGAATTGAATTTACAATGAGCAAATRATCAACTTTTTGTTCAGGATCTCTCAGTACTTTAAAATACTCAGGGCTGTGTACAGAGGGCAGAGGAAAGAGRCCAATTTATTATATATTATATAATATTATGTATTATAACCAGTGTTATTCTTCTGGTTCATTGACCACAAGTTGGATCCCATTAAATCCATCCCCATTTTGTGTGGAGCACTGGGACAGTGCTATTAGTGATCATCTGGAAAGGGGTTAAAACCTGAGTTTTAAAAAGATAATTTAATTTTAAGAGGCTCAGCACTCTCTCATGAATCACAGAATCCTGGAATRGTTTGGGTTGATAGAGACCTTAAAGATGATCCAGTGCCATGGCAGGGGCACCTTCCACTATCCCAGGTTGCTCCAAGCCCTGTCCAGCCTGGCCTTGGGCACTGCCAGGGCATCCAAATGCTTCAGGATTACCTTCCAGAAGTCTCTCTTGTTCTCTGATTGGTTTCTGTAGAGCTTTTAATTGTGATTGTTTCTTCTACAAATAACTTTTATTTATAACTCGTTGAATAACTGTGGTGATGGCTGTGAGAAGTTACTTCTTCTGGCTCTGTCAAGTGCTGGCTAAGAGATGGAAAAGGAAAATAGGGAAAGGTCAAGTCCACCTTTCCCTGGAGCTCAGCAAGGCTGAACAGGCTGCTCTGGGAGTGGAATTGGATATGGGAATGCTCCACTGCCAGTCCCTGGATTTCTGTGTGTTTTCTCCTCTGCTCTGTGGGTACAGGCCAGCCATTCTCCAATTGAGAGCTCCAGGCTGCCAGCAATCCCTGAAGCCAGAGTAATTGATCCAGGACTGTATCAAACAGTTTTCAATAGTGCTTTTAATTAAAAGGCAAAACACAGGCTTTGTTGTGGTGGTGACCTGAAAAGAAATGAAGGATTGGCAGGGATTCATTGGTCTAAAAAGGCCAGCTGCAGTTGTTTGACATTGTTATTGATTGTGTCTGCCTTTCTAGAGTTCCTTTTCRAGGTAGGATGCCATAAAACCTCCAGAAATAAACTGCCAAAACCCCTTTTGGAGGTGGTTGCTCTGCTGCTGCCTGTCCTCCTTTCCCCTGCAGTCATGGACAAGCTGCTGCCAGCAGCATCCTTGTGGCTGCTTTTCATTGCAGGAGGCTCAGAGCAGGTTCTGCAGCCTATGTGTTAGTTCTTGGAGGGCTTTGACTTATTTTGGGGCTGAGGTTTGCCATGTGGGTGTTGTTTTATAGCCCTGTGAGAGCTGCTGGATCCCCATTGCTGGAGGGATTTARAGCCCTGGGGATGCAGCACTYGGGGCCATGGGTTGCTGATGTTCTTGGCAGTGCTGGAGGAGTGGTTGGACTCCATGATCTTGSAGGGCTTTCCCAACCARAATGGTTCTATGATTTATTTCCTTGCACTTCAGAAGTATCCTTGTGGATACTACAAAATGTGTCCTTAAGCACCAATATCTGGCACCAGCATGTTGTGTGCAGGCTCCTCACTGGCCTGTGCTTCTGTGGGAGGCAGCACAGCTGCAAATGTCCTCTGTGAGACAATAAAATTTGCTGCTGATAAAAGAGAAGGGCTGGAGCTGCTGGAATTTGAGGGGACTTTGTGCTCAGGGGGTGCTCCCTGTGCCCTCTGAGCCGGYGCATTCGCTGTCCCTGCTTTCATTTCCCTTGCCTGATCTCCGTGTTTGATCTCTGCCACCAGCTCCAGGCCATTGTTTGTTCCTCTTGCAATGAGTATCAAACCCAGAATCTGCCAAAATCAAGGTGAGTTGTTCTCTGGGAGGAATGAGATGAAATCTATTTAAGGTAGAAAATGGTGGAGCGTATCTTGAATTCAAAAAGCAATATACAGCAAACCTAAATTGTTCCATGTTTTTTTGGGTCTTGTTTCCCTGTAACTCTCTGGATATTCTACATTAATTTCTTAAACAGAATATTAAATAATGAAGCACATCTGTATAATAGGACCACAATATAATTTATAACCTAGATCTTTAACTAGGCTGAGAATAAATTATCTTAAAAGGAGCTGTTTGAACCATTTTGTTGATACTACTTAGAGGGGTCCATGCATGGATTTCAAGAAGGTTTATATTTTGCAGGCTTTCTACTAATTTTAGTTTTTCTTGATCTTTCAAAAAAATATTGAGGACTTAAATCTGTAAGGAATTGGCTCAGGTGGTCCTTTGGTCTGATGTCATCTCCCATCAGGAAAGAAATGGCAGAATAAAATAGGTTTGACAATAGAGCAGGAGTGGAATCAATAGGAAAAAAAATCAGGGTAAAAAATCCTTTAATTAGAGCAAGGMGACGAGACCTCCTCAACTGTGGCTTTTGCCTCTGCTCGCTGGGACTAGGCTGGATTCCATCCTCCAGCTTCCTCACTGTGACTGAGACAAATTTCACCTGCCTGAGAATTCCTTGGATGAATGCAGGCTGCTGGCTCTGCCAGTGCCTTTGGATAATGAATGAGTTTGGTTTCTTGCTTGGAGGGAACCAGGTGAAATTTCCATAGTTTGACAGCGAACAGCAGAGGAGGTTGGGGGGTGTTTTTATATTTTTTTAAAGAAGCTGCTTTAATCACTTTAATACAGCATTTCTGTTTCCAGTGCTGGGAATGACGTACCTAAAAATATTTTTAGTGGCTCATACAGATCAGTAAAAGTCAACTCTGTGCATCTTCCTTTTGGGGCTTCTTTTTAAACACAAATCTAAAAATGGTTTTGAGGCATTCATAATTCAGTATATTGTTTTTAGCAATGCTTTTCCTTTTGGTGCCTTGGGTGTTTTTTTTTTCACAGCAAAATAATTCCAGTGAAGATTTTGAGGTGAGCTTAGGTATGAAAGTTATAGTGTCACTGGGGTTTATCCTTCAATCAGATCTGAAAGGAGTCATGCAAAGGGCAAGTGAAATTTGGGGATTACACAGTGAGGAGAAGGCTTTCCTCATCTTCCTCCCTTTACCTCTGGCTTTCAGCAGSTTGGATCTCTTGGCCAAGGCTGCTCCTGAGAGCTGGGAGAGGCCAAGGGCAGCTTTCCAGCTGAACAGTCTGGACATGCTGAYTACTTTTAAGGTTATTTTGCTTTCAAGATAATTCTTGAGGTTTTTTTTCCTGATTGCTGATGCTTTGAAAGTTCTAAACAACCACTAGAATGAAGTCAGCAATTTAAATGTGGCTTCTCCAGAAGAATCCTTGGGGAGGTTGTGAATCTGAGTATGAGAAAATGAGAGGGGCATGTCAGTCTGCATGTGATGCACACAGTCCACGTGGCACAATCCCARTTACTTTTCCTTGCAGGTCACTCCTGGCTGGTGCCTGAGCCCTTTGCAGACTCTGGCCACAAAGGACCTTCTAATTAATCCTGTGCTGGTGCTGGCAGCGAGGTGATTTGTGTTCCCTCAGGGGTCTGGGCCCTCCTCCCCAGAGCCCACCGTGAATCAGTGGCACTCTGGGGCTGCTGCTGGGCACACAGATCTCCCCAGGAGTGGGACAGAGGCAGCCTGCAAGAATCAGATGGAGTGACCTTGGAAWGTCTCCAGGGCTGCTGTGGGATCAAAGCGGCTGGAAGCACGAGATCAGCGTATTGATTCCATCCTGCAGCTGAGTTCTCTGTGAAATCCCTGCCAGGCAGTGGCTGCAGGCTCCCAGACAAAGGGCATCGATCAGGGCCACTCCAGGAGCTCAAGGCTTGGAATTCAGCCCCTCTGCTTCATGGCAATCCCACTGATGGGATCTTCACAACTTCCCCTCAGTCATCTTGGGGCACTTGGCTGCTTGCTGCCACGGKCCAGGTGCTGATTCAGGAGGGTGTTGGGGCATCTGCTGGTTTCTGTGCTGAACCAGTGATCAAACCTTTCCTTTTAGAAGTTTCCTAATTTTATATATCAGAACAGCCAGCTTCTTCTTGTCCCAGAACAYAGGGGAACACTGCAGCCTTGCAGAATTCGTGGGGATGGGGTGAGCAGCCAGTTCATGATGGGAGCCACCAGGTGCAGATGCCTCCAAAGCTGATCCAGCTGAATAAAACCATCTGAGCAAGTCAGATCTGAGCTTAAAACTTCCTGTTGGAGCTGSATCCCTTCAGAAGTGAGCATTGCTATTTAGATGAGAGAAGGTGCTCTGAGGGCTGGAGCCAGGCTGGGAGAGCTGGGGGTGCTCACCTGGAGAGGAGAAGGCTCCAGGCAGAGCTCAGAGCCCTGGCAGGGCCTGAAGGGGCTCCAGGAGAGCTGCAGAGGGACTGGGGACAAGGCCTGGAGGGACAGGACACAGGGAATGGTTCCCACTGCCAGAGGGCAGGGATGGATGGGATATTGGGAATTAGGAATTGTTCCTGGCACAGGGTGCCCAGAGCAGCTGTGGCTGCCCCTGGATCCCTGGCAGTGCCCAAGGCCGGGTTGGATGGAGCTTGGAGCAGCCTGGGATAGTGGAAGGTGTCCCTGTCATGGCAAGGGGTTGGGATGAGCTGGTCTTCAAGGTCCCTTCCAGCCCAAAACCTTCTAGGAATTTATAATCACAGCAATCACTCAAGCAATGGTGTGTGATGTGAGGCACAATTGTGTGGTTAGGAGCTGTCTGATGTGGATTTTGTTGGATGGAAAGCTGGAAGGAGTCAAGAACTCATCTGGTGAAGCCATTGTTCAGCCTCTTAATGACAGAAAAATGTCCAGAATGTCAGGCTTGGTGTTGAAACAAATGATTTCTTTGGTTAATCACTTATTTACTTGGCTTCCCTCCTCTTCAAAAGAWGCCTTGGATGTAAATTCCTAGAGTGAAATGACATTGACAACTCTGCATGCCAAGGAAGRGAGGAGAATCCACTGCCCAGCTGAATAAGTAATTTTGAAATTCAATTGCCTCAATTTCTCAGTTCTGTGCCCTTCCTGCTTGGATTGTGCTTGGACTCAGCTTTTGGCTGTTAGATCTTAATCTACAGAGGGAAAAGTGGCTGGAGACAACTTTCCCTGAGCAGCAAGTCACTTCTGCCCCTCACCTCTCAGCTGCTTGCTGTGAACTCTGCAGGCTGCCTGGATTTTTGCCAAAAAGTTCCTTCTCAGCTCCTGAATTGTTTGAGATTTCCCCTCGCTTCCTGTAGCTGTCAGTGTGTCCAGTCAAAGCAATCCCCATTCCCAGCATTTCCTCCCCCACCTCTGTCCCTCCAAGGATGTGATGTTGACCTTTTCCTTGGGCTTGTTCCAGCAGCATACCAGGAATATTTTGCCCTACAGGATATTTATTGCATTGCTGACTAATGCTGCCCTGGACGTACTTGTGTGTGGAAATTTTCCCAAGAGATTAAATTGACTCACTAGATTAAAAATAAAAAAAACCCAAACCAACATCTTAATGAAACAAAGCTGAAGTCTTGAGTGTCTTATCTGTTCCTTGGGCTATGACCCCTGGATTACTTACCCAGTTGTTTCCCATCTGGATTTTAAGCAGCTGGTTGTTCTTGTCTCTGTGTATTACCTTGTTCTGCTTCTCCCTGCTGGGCTTCATTTGCCTCCTGAGGTCATTTTGGCATTTTCCAGGATGAATTTGAATTCTGAATCTGTCCTCTCCCTTGCTTGCAGTCACTCCCAAATGGTTGCCTTCTGGGAATTTGAGGAACATACAGCCAGCAAGGCAGAGCAGAAATTAGAGATACAGTGGGATCTGTGGGCTTTCATTCCTGCCAGGATTTCTAAAAGGAATCAGTTTGGGTTTTTTAAAAGGAGGAATGGCAATGCCTCAGTATTCATGGAATTAAAACTGTGAGCAGTTGGTGTTAATACCATCTTGATCTGCTGCCTGTCAACATAAACCTGGGTCTGTTCAGAGAAGAAATGTCTTGGAACCCAGTCCATTAGGATGCTCTCTCCAAATGTTGGTTGGAGCAGATATTTAAATATAAACAAGCCAAGCAGTACCTTATTTTCCCTCTCTTTTAGTGAAATGAGTGAAGGTAGGGTAGGGAGGCTCTAGGAATAAACAGAATATTTTTATATTTTATGATTTGTGGACAGATCCCATCCAAGAYGTGTCACTCAGAAGGGAAGAATTTTCTGGAACATTTCATTGTCCTTCAGGGGCTGTGAGTTACCAAAGCAAATMATTTCCTGGGTGAGACTGGGCCCGTGAGGAGTTAAATGTGGCTCTTTGCATCAGTGGCCACGTGAGGAAAACCAGCTTGTTTGTGCTGSTGCAAATCAATTCCTGGGATTCAGCCTGTGCTGCAGCAGGAGGGGATTGGGGTTGCTTGTCTGGGTCTCCTGGAATGAATCCCTCCTCCCCTCACAGCACATCATGGGACAAATCTGAGTGAGGGATTCAGGAATCATTCCCATCTGGGATGTGCTGCTTCTGAAAACCTACTCAGTGCAGGGAGTGTTTGCTCTGCCTTTGTGAAGGCAGCTTTTTAACTTGCTGGGAAACATGATTCTGCCTCCAGAGCAGAATGTGTTAGAGATTCACCTGGGAATTCAGATTTTGACTTGGGAAAATCCCATCTCTCCGAGGCTGTCTGCTGGGTTCCTGTTTGTTTAGCCCTTTTCCAGAGTTAACTGAAGATGAAAATGCTGCTTAATTGGGATACTGGAGATTTTGGTGACACTTATATTAAGATCTAAAACAAACAAACAAAACCSCCCAAAACTCACCCCAGAAATMASAGAATGGTTTGGGTTGGAAGGGACCTTAATCTTGCCTTAAATCCCTGTGTTCACTGGATGCCCACCCTGGCAAAGAACTGAAATCCTTGGAATATTGCTTGGAGARCACAAGCTCTGCCTCGAGCTCTCTGTCTTACCTTTTACCTGCACATGCAGTGTTTGGTGTCCAGCACAAGTCACACAGCTCCTCTCCTCTGCCTCTGGGAGATGGCAAATCCCAGCTGCAGGGAGGTTGGAAAAAACTCTGGGAGGTGATGCAGCCCTGAGAAACTTCAGTTGCTTCCTAAATAACTGGCCTACAATTAAGGGGATTTATACACATCAAAATGAGGCAGCTGGAGATGTTGCAGTGTATCTTGCTGATCCCTCCAGATGAAGATGTAGGAGAAAGAAAAAGCCTTTAAAATATGAGTTAGGCTTTGGCCCAGCTCTGCTGTGGTGTTTGTCTTAAGAGGAGTAGAAACTAAGTGTTGTGAGGATGATGGGGTCTGAAAGTGAGTAAATCCCATGTTTTATGAGTGAGAAGAGCTTTTTGTTGCTAATAATTTGTTATGGGGGCTGTTAAGGTCATTCAGTGCAACTAAAATTACTGAATGACTTGGTAGAAAACAGAACAATGAAAATAATTTTCATCTCAGGTCACAAATATTTAAGAGTAAATCTGATTATTTGGAATGATACAGGGGGAAAAAAGAAAAAAAGTGACTTTACAACTGTAAAGTCTATAAGAGCAGTCAAATAACTGCTCTTGTCCTTGCAGGRAGTTTAAGTGCACACGATGGATCTGTTGGACACAGTAAACCATTCTTAAATCACTTGCTTGAACCTTGCTCTGAACTTGTCCCTTGAATCCATGGTTTTTTCTCTTCTTTTAGTGGGGAAGACTTCCTTGATCACCAGGTTCATGTATGACAGCTTTGACAACACCTACCAGGTAAGTGAATCCATGTTTTTGTCTTGTGTGGGACTCCTCTGCTGCCGTGTCTTCCATTGCAGGAAAAGTCATTCCAGACAAGTTGGGGCACTGACCATGGAATTGCCAATTGTAAAATCTTAATTTTCATCACCAGCCAGGGTGGCACTTCTGGGTTGGATTCAGCTCCAGGAGTTTGCCTGCTGCTTGCAGCAGGRTGAGCTGTGGAATGTTCTAAAGGAATACCCAAGGCACAGCCAGGGAATAGCAGTTAAATCTGCCAGGGTTGGTTTTTTTTTCCCCCACCATTTTCTATCAGACCATCACAAATCTAATCCCTGTGTGTGGATAACATAACAGGTACCCAGGTCTTTKAAACAAGAAGTTGACACAAGCTAGAAAATAATACAAAATATATTTAAACAAATTTAAGATGCTTAGAAAACAATTTTACAAATTAGCACAGTGTTGCTAATTTGCAGTGTTACCCACTCCCAGAATTTAGCATAAGCTCAAAATGTGGTGAGATATAAAAGTATTTCAGTTTCCTGAAGTGTGTCTCTTCCAAGCAGAACATGTTTCATGACTTGGTTGCAGTTGGTGATGTTCTGGATACACGAAACTGAGAAAAATCTGTTCCCTGATGCCTGGGAAGTTTTTTTTATGGGGTTGGGAGGAGGAGGTAACAGAAAAAAAAAAAAAAAGGAAAACGTGATTCTCCTGTTCCTCAGTGTCTAGCCAAGGATCTCATTGATCTGAGAGATTTCCCTCCTGCCTCCTTYAGTAATTCCTCCTTGCTGCTGCTAGGAAAAACGGGATGGGAGGTTCTCCCTGAGCTGTGGGAAGAGCCACGTTTCCATAGTGTGGGAGGGCTGGAGCACACATCACTGCTTCCTCCCACATTCCTCCCACTGTAATTACATGGGCATTGAAGGCAGTTCTTTTATTTAAGCTGGGATTTCATCCCCTCCCCAGTATTTTTCTTTTAGGGGTGCTCCTTTTCCTTACTGAGTTTGTGTCCCAGCTCTTCCTTGAGGAGGTTTCACCCTGTGTGCTTTAGGGGTGTCACCATGGAAGGGTGGTCTGATGTAATACATCAAATGATTGCAAAATCAGTGAGTGGCACTTACAGCAGTGAGAAATCCYAAGGGCTGCTAAGACAACTTGGATTTAGGCATCAGTGCTGCCTGCCCAGTTTGGGTGTTAATGGACTTGGGTCAGAGCCATTCATCCAAGCCCCCTGGTTTTCCTGGAGGTGTGCCTGAGGTGGRGCCATACCTCCTAGTGGGTGCTGTAGCTGGAAGAAGGAATCAGTCACAAAAGCTCCAGGAATTTGGCCAAAATCACACTGCCTGTTGGTGTCAACCCAAACCAGACATTTTTGGATGCCCAGGATTGTCTAGAGACCCCTGAGACCTCAGTGTTAATGCACCTGGTCATGGGTGACTGGAGCAGGAGGTGAGTTCAGGGATGATCTGCTTGTTCTGGACGTTTCTGGCACATTTTGAATGCCTATTTTTCTGAGACCTATCATTTGAACATGGGGTTTTTATGTTCAGCTGTTAAAAATAGAAAGCTGCCATTTAGAAAAATCCGTGCTGTGCATCGGATTCCTTCTGCTCGCTGCTGGATGAGAGGAATTCAGCTGTGTCCCTCTGTCTTGTCAGTAAGAACTTGCTGTGCTGTGTCAGAAACCCAAACACCTGGAATAAAACCATGTGATTGGAGGTGTTTATTTTACCAGGAGTCATTCCCCTCCTCCRTGGACATGCTGGGAATGATTTCCTTTGTGCTGTGGCCCCACATGTCACATACCATGGAAGATCTGTTTTAGTAAAAGTCCTGGTGTATTGAGCATGCTGGAATCCTCTCCTTGATAATGCTGCTTCCCTGTTGTGCTAGGCCAGGCTGGGAGAGGAGGAGGCTCCAGGGAGACCTCAGGGCCTAAAGGGGCTGCAGGAGAGCTGGAGAGGGACTGGGGACCAGGGATGGAGAGACAGGACACAGGGAATGGCTTCCCACTGCCATTAAGATGTTCTCCAGGAAGCTCCCACTGTTGTTGTGAAGTTTGGGTGCAGCTTTGCTGCTTTAAGATGAACCACCTTCAGTGAGGGTGCCTGCCTTGATCTGCCTGGAAGAGTGAAGATCCATGGAAATACTTGGCACTTGGGTAGAAGACAGTGTGCCCACCATATCCTGGTTGAGCTGGGGACACCAATTTGTCACATGCATAAAAATCCCTGCTGCTWCCCAAATAAATGTGTGGATTAAACTGTCAATATGCCTCAGGTCAAGCTTAAAACCTTTTGTGCTTTAAGGAATTGTTCTGGTCATGGATATATTAAATTGTTTTTTGAATCAAGCTATATCTTAAAAACAAGAAACCAGACCTGTTTTTCTTGCAGCTTCTGCTGCTCCCCTGCAAATCACTGCAGGTGTTCTGACTTTTTCTTTTAAGAGCTCTTGGTTTTCTCATCTCTTTACAGGCAACAATTGGCATTGACTTCTTATCGAAAACCATGTACTTGGAGGATCGAACAGTGAGTAAGATTTTGTTGCTTTTCTCTGTGAACAGTAGGAATGAGGACCAGCATCTGGTTTTGTGCAGCCYACACTTCTGAGATCACTGGGAAGCACAGGCTGAGCCTTCATCTCCCAGCTGCTTCCAGGCTGACAAGTGCTGTGGAGACACAGCAGTGGGGATGGGAAATTTGGTGTCATCCTCTGTGAAGAAAGAGATAATTTGAGGGGTGAATGATGGTGGGAGTCTGGAGGAAGGGGAACCATGCTTAACCCCTTCAGCTTTTGATGCCACAAGACAGAAAGGTAAAATACAGATTGCCAGATGTGGCCAGTTAATAGCTGGTTCCACATTCTTAGTACTCCTTGTTTAAAAGAAGGTGGCCTCTGATGAGTGCACAAATGAGACTCGTTTCCTTGCTTGGTGCAGTTTTAGCTCATCAAGTGAAATCACTCCTCTGTGCAAGCAAAGCTGTGGTTTAAAATGAGCTCAGATTCTTAATTAAGAAATTCAGCCTCAGTTGAGCTATTTGCAGAAACAAAACTGCAGTGCTGCAGAAGCTTGTGGTACCGGATGAACTCCCAATAAATGGGATTGGATAAACCCCCAGTAAATGGGATTGCATGGAAAGGGCTTGAGGGATGAGATGTGCTTTCCATGGCCCAACTGGCTCTTGCACACCTTGCCATACATGTTGCTTTTAGTGTGCCTTGCCTTTTCTTCCAGAACCTTGCTGGTAAGAGCCATTCAGCCTCTCTGTGCGTGTTATTTTGCAGTTTAGAGTTACAACAAGCATTTTATCCTCAAAAAACTGACATGAGTAGCTTTTCCACCAGCAGCCATCCTTCATGCTGCTGGAGGTTGCCTGTGTGAGTCCTGAGGAAGKAGAGCAGAGCATGAATTTCTCCTGTAGGAAGAAGTGCAGGTGAACATTTCCCAGAACCACTGAGGCTGGAAAAGCCCTCCAAGATCAAGTCCAAGCATCCCCAGCACTGCCAAGGCCACCACTAACCCACGTCCCCAAGTGCCACATCCACACACTTCTGAGCACTTCCAGGGATGGTGATTCCATCACTTCAGCTGTAGCTTTCTTGTTGGTGCTCTCAGTTTGGAAGCTGAGCCATTCCACTGCCCCCCTTTTGGAAGGGAAGCATTTTTTGGGAAGCTGCACCCCCCAGTTTGGCTGCTCTTACCCCTTGGGAGAGATTGCTGTAGGGAGACAGTGTCCTGCTGCTCCCAGTCCCCAGGCACCTCCTGCATGAATTTCTCCTTTTTATTTAGCTATTTTTTGAAAAAAAAAAAAAAAAAAACAAAAAGTGAAACATTTCTTTACTCTTTTATTTTTAGTGGCAGTTTGGCTTTTTTAATTTTCTCCCACCCACAGATCAGGTTGCAGCTGTGGGATACTGCGGGTCAGGAACGTTTCCGTAGCCTCATTCCCAGTTACATCCGTGACTCTGCTGCTGCTGTAGTAGTTTACGATATCACAAGTAGGTATTTTGCACTGGCTTTGACCTTTTGTCTTATTTTTCTTGCTTGTTTGACTGATTTTGTTAGGTACGGTTGCAATTATGGGACACAGCAGGTCAAGAGCGGTTCAGGAGCTTGATTCCTAGCTACATTCGTGACTCCACTGTTGCAGTTGTTGTTTATGATATCACAAGTGAGTGGGGGGAATTCTGCATTTCTAATACTCTGCCCTTTTCATCCTCTAGCTTAGCTTTGCATGTCCTCTCACGTCACCTGCTTGGGCTTCATCCTGGCATGACAAAAACGTGGTTTCTCTGCTTGTTTTACACAAGCCCCGTGGTTGCTGCTGTTGTAATGTATGAACTGTCTCACAGAGGCCATTTTAACCCTTCCCCACCCCATTTTCTTCAGTCCCCCAGTCCTGCCTGCTCTCGTTGCACTCCTCCATCTGCCTTTTGGTCATAACCTCACCTGTGACTTTTGGTCTTCGTGTCCATGGGTATCTGAATTCTCAAACTGGAGACTTTTGTGGCTTGCTCCACCTCATTCACCCTCCCCCCTCAAATGAAATCTGGGCACGGGCTGGCGGGGAGAAGGCATTAATATCACATTTTCCTTGGAATCAGCCACTCTCACATGCTGCAAGATGCAAAACTTACTACTAAGCTCTTACCCTTTAACAATTGCTCTTTCATTCCTTACTAAGGTATGTACATTTTTGTCAACTAAAATATTAGTGCTTCTTCAGCCCTGCTCCTTCTGTCCCTCCCCTCAGTCCAGACACCCCTTAACTTACCAGTTCCTGCACTGACAAAGAGCAGAAATTCTGTTTTAGGGGAGCTAAGCCTTCAGCTTCAGTGTCAGTTCCAAACCAGAATTGACTGAGAACAATGGCCTAATTCTGCACAAATGCATAAGTTCTTGTCCTTTGATTTATAAATACTAGAAGATTACAGCCAGGAATAGGGGCTTTACCTAGAAAAGCTCTAATTGTTAAAAATGGCACTTTCCTTTGAGCTAAAATTACAGGTTAGCTGTGAACTCTGAATTTTTTCCTGACCCAGCAAATTCAATATTGCCAAGCAGTAAAGGGAATTAAGACACTGGCAAGTGATCAAGTCTTGGCTGTCTAGCATGCAATATATTACTTTGCAGTAGAAACCATTAAAAAAAAATCAATACTTTTCAAGAACTGCTGCAGAGGCCCCCCCTTCTTAAGTACTGAAACTACTTTGGCTGCTCAGATGCTCTTTGTGTCACTAACTGGCAAATGCTGAGCTCTGTGGCAGCTTCCCTCCAACTCCTTTTTCCCTGTGRGATGCAACCATTCAAGCACCATAGAGTCTGGAATTCTTACCTTGCAGCTTTTAAGGGTGTAGCATGAGGTGCCTGTGAAGAGGTTAAATTTCTGCTTCTGKTTTTATGCAAAGATTTAGGAATTGTTTTGAAGGCAAGTGTTCAGTGCCACGGGAGTTGCTGCTGTGTTGTATAACCCTGGGATTCCCTAGAGAAAATAAAAATTGATTCAAGTGTACAAAATGCAAGGCTGGGATTGAGGATTTTTGAGAACTGTAGGAACCTCTGTAGGTGCACAAGCCATGAGCAGGGTAGAGTGCCAAAATTAATCCCCGCTCCCRACAGAAAATACTTCATGTTGAACTAAAAAATAAGAAACACAGTGATAAGACTTTTCATTTTAGGTGCTGTCAAAACCAAATTCTAGATGGACTCAGTTCCCTCTGGGGCTTTGAGCCCACCTGTAAAGAGGCACTTGCCCACCTGAAATCAATGCCAGAGCTTCYGTGTCCTTTAGTGGGGGAGCTTCAGGGTTCCACTCGCTGATTCTTCATCACCCTCCTCCGCCGACTCCACAGAAAATGGAGCTTTTCTTTCCAAGTGCAGATGTGTTTCCTGGTGAGCTGTGAGGGACAGCTGCAGTGATAACCCTCTCCACTGTTCTCTGATAGATGTAAACTCCTTCCAGCAAACCACAAAGTGGATCGACGACGTCAGAACGGAACGGGGCAGCGATGTCATCATCATGCTGGTGGGAAACAAAACAGATCTAGCAGATAAGAGGTATGGGCCCATCATCCAGCTTGCAAATACTTTTCTTACTCTCCTGCTGTTCACTCCTATTTTAAGGAGTATATTGTTATGTATTTTTTTTTCTGGAGATGGCTGTGACTAAAGAAATCTCAATTTTAAACCCTCTTTCTTTTGGTTAAGCCAAATTTCCATCACAGGGCTGAAAAACCATCACCAGCTTGTACAGATGTCAGGAGAGAAGGGATTTGTTCACTACAGCCCACACCAGTGAATGAAAAAACTGGTTACAAATATTTGTTTTTAATAATGTYCTGCTTAATGGGTGGAACACACATCCAGGGAAAAACAGGACAAAATCCCTCCGAAATGAGGTGGTTACACTTGGACCTTTGTGAAAACAGTTTGGTTTTGATGATTATTTGGGACTGTGATTGCTAATTGTTCAGACATAAAAGCACAGCTTCCTGGACAGGGATTTTGGGGGTGAACACTTGGCTTTTCTGCTGGAATGCTGAGTTCTGCTTGGGTGTGGCATGGAAGTGAAGTGGTGATACCTGCCAGCAGCTGTACATTCCACGCAGGAAAAAAAAACCAACCTTTAGTGCTTTCAGATAAAGCACTTAAAGGCTTTTTTTAAAGTGTAATAAATCTTAATTGTTAAGATATTTGTCCAAGTTTGGGTCTTACGAGGTTTTTTTCTCCSTAAATCTGTGTTTTCTTCCCCAGACAAGTGTCCATTGAGGAAGGAGAAAGGAAAGCCAAAGAGTTGAATGTAATGTTCATTGAAACTAGTGCAAAAGCAGGATACAATGTAAAACAGGTGAGTGGCTGCAGGTAACACAGCCTCCTTGYGGGAGGAGCACTTCCCTGGATCGTGGGAAGCCTTGGCAGAGGGGGCCAGTGGGAATTGTAGTCCACACACAGCAGGCAACACCTCAGAGCTGAATTGTTGGCTGAGGTTCTGAAAGATCTCTGGCCTTGCATCACATGATTTGGGACTTCCTTTCCCKTAAATAACAGAGGAGTTATGGAAGMAGCTTTGTGARTRCAGAATCACACCTTCCTGGGCTTTTGATAATCCAGATTTGCTGTTTGGACTGAGAGTGARACACAAAGCTGGGGAGGCACAGGTCTGAGGACTCTTTGTGTTCTGTTTCAGTGAATGAAACAAACCAGGGAAGGAGGAGCATGATGGCTTAAAATGCTTCCAGTGCACAGGGAGACAGAGCAACTGCTGTTCCCACTCTGTTGGAAGGCACTGRAAGTGCCAGCAAATGTTTCTGTACAACCAGAGCTATTTATTTCTAGAAGATGATGAATTGCTTTTGAATTGGGGAAAGCAGTGAAAGATCTTTTGAACTGATGGCACTGCAGAAAAATGAAGGTTTATATCCTGAGATGAGCTGTGGCTCTTTAGAGTCAGACCTGGAGAAGGYATAAATTCATGGGTGTCTGCACAGAGCAAACACACCAGTGTGGAATGCTGTRCTCAGCTCCCTGTCCCCCAGGAARAGAAGGACCTGGAGCTGCTGGAGAGAGCCCAGAGGAGGCCCCAGAGCTGCTGCAGGGCTGGAGCCAGGCTGGCAGAGCTGGGGGTGCTCACCTGGAGAGGAGAAGGCTCCAGGGAGAGCTCAGAGCCCTGGCAGGGCCTGAAGGGGCTCCAGGAGAGCTGCAGAGGGACTGGGGACAAGGCCTGGAGGGACAGGACACAGGGAATGGCTTCACATTGACAGAGTAGATTTAAATTTGGTATTGGGAAGGAATTCTTCCCTGTGAGGGTGGGCAGGCCCTGGCACAGGGTGCCCAGAGCAGCTGGGGCTGCCCCTGGATCCCTGGAAGTGCCCAAGGCCAGGCTGGACAGGGCTGGGAGCAGCCTGGGACAGTGGGAAGTGTCCCTGCCCATGGCAGGGGTGGCACTGGGTGATCTTTAAGGTCCTTTCCCACCCAAACCATCAGGGATTCTGTGTGTATGGATGCCATTCCACATATATCTTATATATGTAGTTACAAAATGGTTTCTGTACAGAAGGCTACCAGGAGTAATAAAATAGGATTATAAACTACTTCATGTTCTAGACAGGACTAAAGAGTGTGTTATTAAAATGTCCCTTGACTTTGCCTCTAAGTAGCAAAATGATTCCCTATATAATGGGATAATTATAGCAGTGTTAACTCAGAGCTGTTTCACTGCATCACCCACCATGGATGTGTTGGCTTCCAGGGTCCCCCAATTATCCTGCCACAACAGAGGCTGCCTGGTAATTAAGGTTTGGATTCTGTGCTGCAATCCTTAATGAGTGCTTAGACCTGGGGGTGTGCACTGAGAGCAGTTGCCTCACTGAGAGGAGTGATGATGATGAYGATGATGAAGGAGCTCTACACTCCCTCTTTCCTTCAGGGAGTTTCTGTGCCCTGCCACATTTCCAGAGGTTCTGTAGCCAAGCCTGTGAGGGAGTTGTGTCTTTCAGGGCCAGCTGGAACCCTGAGGATGTGATAGTGTGCACAGACCTGAGTAGATATTAAAAAATAATTTAAAATGTATTTTTCTTACAAGTGTTGATCCGTGTGTTGCAGGTGTGGACTGGGCTTCTCAAGGATTTCAAAGCTATTCTCTATTCTAGAATATTTGTAACTCTCATTTTTTATTAGTTTAATAAGCAGTTGTTTAAGCAATTATCAAAGGATAAGGCCTTTAATACCACCACTTAGACAGGTCCCTGTTTCCTTGCAGCTTCTCTGCTAAATGGTGTGRATTATTTTATAACTTAGCAATAAATTCTCTCCCAGTGAAATGGGAAATGGATCCCCTTCCCATAACCTGTGTGAAATCCTTAATAAGCTGAATGCAAATTTGACCTTCCCATAACCGATAACTTCTCTGCACAATATATTCTGATCCTGCAGAACAATCACTGTCTCAGTTAATCTTCATACAGAGTTTTCATCCTGAAACAGCTGAATTTCTTGTCCTGCTCGGGGAGGGAATGGCTGTGACTCTTCCAGCTGCTCCTCCTCAGTGGCAATCCAGGGGACTTTTGTCCTTTGGTGCTGCTTTTAGYTTCTGGTTCATCCTTTTCTGCTGGGAGAGATAAGAGGGAAGGGCAYTGCCTCCAGCTCCCTGCAGCTGTGCTGCAGATCCAGAGGGCCTGCCTTTGTGCTGGGACCCCAGTAGGTGAGRTGCTCTGTACTTCCAACAGCAGCTRTTCCAGTGCCAGGGGCTTCTGCAGCTATTCCAGTGCCAGGATCTTCTCCCAGCAGAGAGGCAGAGGGGACGGTGCTGCTGCCAGGCTTTTCCTGCCATTCCCTGAGTCAGGAAAGGGGAGATCTCTGAGGATGGCACCTCACTGCTGGCTGCTGTTGGATCTGTGACTGCAGAGCTGTTTGCAGTCCCCAAGGTCCTTCACCCTTACTGTTCCTCCTCTGGCTTTGGGCAGGGGGTGTTGAGGGAAAACTGAGTGGATATTAGGGAATAAAAGCATTGGTRGTGTTATTGTGGGGTTAAAGCGATGCAGCCGAGGGGAAAAGACTGGCTTTGGGATCCTGCAAAGACTGATTGCCAGGGAAGCCTTAAGCTGGGGAAGAGAAGTAGATAACTTGCTCCTTTTAATGCAGAGAACTGTAGTCTCTGATTCATTCTGTCAGCCCTGAATAAGCTTTAAAAGACTTTGCGATTCCTGCTCTGTCTCGGCACTCTGTATTTCAGGGAATCTTATTGTTAGTCCCTGGATTTCATGCCCAGAATATGTCAGGGTTCATTTTGCTGTCTTGTAGAAAGAGAGGGGAGGGCTCTCCCTTGAATTGCTCCCTCCAGCAGTACCTGGCACRCTCCACRCTGGCCCTGGAAGAGCCAGGGATGAATGTGGGCCTTGGCAGAAGAACTTTCTCACGGCAGCAGCGCTCTGAGCACAGCCCCTCTGTGACCCTGTTCTCACAGAGCTGGGCTCTTTCTCCTGTCTTCTGATTCTTACCCATCTGGTGGGCAAGAATTACCCTCAGAGTTGCAGAGAATGAGAATTAGGGAGAGATTTTTGTTTGCCTTGCATTGGGGAGCAGGTTTCTTGCCCGGCTTTTCCATCTGGACAGTGATCCTCCCGTCCTTTCCATATTGCTGAAAACTGGTTTATGCCTGCAGTCCTTTGTGACCCTGATCTGTTGGGATTTATTGGCTGGGGTAGCAGGCAAGGCACAGTTTGGCAAATGACTTGAAACTGATGGTGAGAGATGAGGCTTCTTTCCAGAGTTTCTATCAGCAAGCAGATTGCAGAGTTGAACGCTGAAAGGGAGTTTGTGTGGCTTTTAGTCTTTCAGCTGCTGCATTTAACTCCTGCCTTGGAAAAAAAGTCCTGGATGCTCATCAATACTTGTGTTTTTATACCCACACAAACATTGAAAYATGTACATGTGTGTACAGACACACACTGGCTCGGGGCTGACAGCACCAGGAAGCTCAGAGGGCCCTGTGGGAAGGCTGCTTTCCAACCATCAGGAAGTTTCCCTAATTGGATTTATTCACATATGCTGGGGCTGATAAGCAGAAGGTTAATAAGAAATAAAGTTGATTTTTCTTAGTTGCCAAATTCCTATTTTTAGTCYGATAATTTAGGGGAGAAATACTGCTAAAAACATCATTTTATTCCTGGTCTTAATGTAAAGAAAGGATTACTGTATTTTAAATAGCCTTTCTGTCAGCAGTGTAGTTTAAATGCAGGAATTCCAGTTGGTTCCATCAGCAGAGGATTTTTTAAAGACTCCTTACCCTTCCTCTGTGTGGGCATTCCTGCTGTCGGTTTAGGTAGAGTTTAGCAGCTGGAATTTTGTTACTTCCTGGTTGGCCTATGAGGATTTCCCTGAGGTTTTCAGGGAGGCTGGAAGGTCCAGGTTAATGGCAAAGGTCCACAGAAACACAGAGGGGGGCATACTGAGCTTTTTTACTTCGGAATTGTTGGCTGATACTAGGGAGTTACATCGAGTCCCAACTTCTCAGACCCATCCTTGGCTCAGATTCCAGTGTGTGCCAGATTCCTGCCAAGAAAGATCCCAGACAGACCTGGGGGCTTGCTCGTGGTGAGCTTGGAAGGGGCTGTAAAGCCAGCAAAGTCACCTTAGGGTGGTGGGAGCATCACTGGGACACTGGGAGCCCGAGTGGGGAAAGCCCTTGGGCAGGGRCCCGCGGGGCCGCTCGGGTACCCACAGCCCTGACGTAAACAGGCTGGCCGTGCCTTGGCTGGGTTTTCTGTGGAAAGTGGGTCACTGGGAATAAGTGGTTTAGCTTTGTGTCATTTGAGGAGAGGCAGGACAGCAGTGGARCACGCCAGGCCTGACGTCAGACCCGCAGGATCCGGGGATGCACCGGGAACACGTGATGGAGGGACAGCATCCTGGGCAGCGGGGACAGGCACCTGGGTTCAGGGCACTTCTCCTGCATTGTCTACAGGGTGCTCACCCAGAGGGCCCAGGAGRAGCTGTGTGGTGGGAATTACCAGTCTGAACCTCAGGGGCAGAGGTAGGAAGTGCAGGAGAGGGAATCGGTCCTGTTCCATCTCACCTCCTTCAAGTGGAATAAAACCCTGAGGAGAGTTGGGAGCTCAGACCTTGCTGGGAACTGGAGGTGGTGTTCAAGTGAGAGGCTTTGGATGCCTTTGTTCTGTGCTTTATGCCCTGAATGTGGGCATAGGAAAACCATGGAGTGGGCACCAAATGATGAGGATTAGGTTTGGCTGTGTTCCTTKGTCTGTTCCATAGGAGCCTGAGCCACAGGTAGGGGAGGCTTGGGAGAAATCCTTTCCATGCATCCCTTACTTTGACACTCTTCCATGTGTGTCAGCTGGGCTGATGTGGTGACAGGTCCTGGATGGTGTGTTTGCCTTCATCATCATGTCCACGCTCCTCTGAAATCCTCTGGGGAGGTGTGAAAATCTAATTCCCACCTGCCCTGGGGAGGCTGTTGGGTCTGTGGACATCCATGGCAGGTGTGGGGTGAAATGCTGGCTCCCACCCATCCTATTTGCAGAGAAGGTGCAGGAGGTTTGCTGCACGCAGCTGTCTGATCTCCACTAACAAGAGCTGTGCTTTGCCCTTTTCTAGGAATAAAGGTTATATTTGGTGTCAGGATTTTGGGGCTGAGCAGTGTAAATAGTGCTGGGGGATGTGTTGAATCATTGTTTGAACTGCCTCAGCCKGGGGGAGCCGTTGTTTTCATCTGTTCCCTGTGTGGTTCTTTGCAGCTTTTCCGACGTGTGGCAGCTGCCTTGCCTGGGATGGAAAGCACACAAGACAAAAGTAGAGAAGACAGTATCCTTTCTGTGCCTGGGCCAGGCATTACCCTGCACCAGGAAAATCCTCTGCAGCCCTCACTCGGCTCCTGGACATCCCAAAGAGAGGGGGAACAGGGGCAAGTAACCTGCGAGCTGAGGAAGGAGGATTGGTGGGTTGGAAGGCTGAGGGTGGAGAGGGAAGCAAGGGGAGGAATGGTGATCCAAARGGATTCTTTGCTTGGTGTTTGAATGTGTGGAAAGTGAGAGAAAACAGCTGCAAAGAGCAACTGAACAAAAACCCCTGTGGCTCTTGCAGACCTGACTGACAGATTCCAAAACCAAGCTGTCCTGGAAGGGACCTCTRAAGGCCCCTTCTCTGATCCTCCTGCTCAAAGCAAGGCTGACTCCCAAACTGAGCCAGTTTCTCCAGGTCACATTCAGGGAAACTTGGGAAATCTCCAAGCATGGAGATCCCATAACCTCCCAGGGCAGCCTGGGAGCCCAGGCAGCATCTCTCAGACTCARCTGATGGGATAATCTCAGCCAAGGGAAAGCAGGTGGCATGAGGGGTGGAAAAGGCTTGAAAAGCAGTATGGCTACACTGGAATCACTGACCTGTGCTTGGAATAGCAGCTTTTCCAGGGTTGCTGGTTTTATTTGCAGCAGGGATCATGGAGCTGGTAAATAGAGGAGAAATTGTGCCTTGGAGGAAGGAGTTCTCCCAGGARCTGTGGGACCTGGCGCTGAAATTCCATCAGAGCATCTGATTCRTGGGGAAAATAAGGATTTAGGAAGCTGGGGATTGCAGCTGCACAAGCTTTGTGTGGTAGGGACTTGAGTGATCAGAAATATTTTGTTATGCAGGTCCTCAAAAGGTTAATGAGCAACAATCTTTATTAACGAGGGGGCATAGAGTGYACAGGCAGGGGCTGTGGCAGGGAGTCTGGTCAGCAGTCCCTAAATGGGAGTGCATTTAGGGCACTGGGAATTGGGCTTCCTGCAGCCTGCAGATAGCAAGGATGGATGGGATCCTCTCTCCCAGGCTGCTGCATCAGGATTAACAGGGGCACTTCTGCAAAACATGCAGGGTTCAAGGATCTTGACCCATTCATGCTCTGAGATGAAGCTGGCAAGGCTCATGTCAAGATCTCAAACACACTTTGAGCTTTAAATCAGCCAAGTGGACCAAACATAAGAGATGAATTGCCTGTCTTCTGTTTCCATTTCCATGTTTATTTTCTCCAAACCTCTTTAAAAAGCAGCTTCAACCCCCTGAAGAAATAAGTTGGAAGTACCAGCTGTGTGATCTCTTTGCCTCTGTGCTCTGTGATAAGGGGAACGCTGGAGACTTGTGGTGAACAGCTCTGAGCTGGGGATTAGCATTCAAAGCTCCTCCTGGGAAAGGCTCCGGGAGGCTGTAGCTGGAGGGCATCCTCTGGGAATGCGAGCGCTGCTGCAGAGGGAGCCGCTTATCACGGGCAGGCTGTGAGCAGCCAGCTCTGCAGTGACCTTGTGGGACATCAGCTGTCCCTGGAAGGGGGAATTCAGGCTGGTGGYAGGGCTGTGCTGGCTGCTGGGGGCAGCAGAGAGGTTTAACTGAGGAKTGGCGAGGGGGCCGGGGTGGCACGGTGTGCAGTGGTGCCCGGGAAGTCATGGAGCCCCCATTCCCAGAGGGATTTAAAGCCCTGTGGATGTGGCACTGGGGGACATGAGATGCTGGTGGCCTTGGCAGTGCTGGGGGAGCAGGTGGACTTGGAGATCTCAGCAGGCTCTTCCAGCCTGAGTGATTCTGTGGTTCTGCAGAAGCAATGGTTAGACCTTTCAGTGGATCCATGCATCTTGAATTCCCACAGCAAGAAACCAGTGGGATTGCTGGGAGGAGCATGTTAGAGACAAACATTGGGGTCTGACGTTGTTTCTGCTGCAAGTTTCATGTGCCAGTGCCAGGGCAGGAGGGGCAGGGGAGAAACCTTTGGTTTGGAGCTGGTCTTTGCCAGTATTTCAGCAGGAAGCACTGAGAATGCCATTCCAAATCCTGCTCTTGGTAGGGAAACAGAGTTGGAGATCTGTTTGCCTTAACTTCSTCCTTCCAGTGATTGACATAAAACTGGAAAAGCCTCAAGAGCAGCCTGTCAGTGAAGGAGGCTGTTCCTGCTAATACCATGTGTGGCTTCCACCTTTCTCCAGAACATCACTGCTTTCCCTCCCTGTCCTCTTCATTGACTGCAGTGTGAATATTGGCTTGAACCTTCCCCTTTCCGTAATAACGTATCGCAGTTCATCATCGCTGGCTGTCTCGTGGAGATGATCTTTAGCTTCACAAGCACACCCCACACACACACACACACCCACCAACAAAATGTCAGTGTCTTCATTATTTATAAGAAAAGAAAAAAAAAAAAGCCAAAATATTCCACGGTATTCTAGGTATAACTTTAAAAAAAAACAAAAGCAAAAAAAAAAAAAAAGAGAAGAAGAAAATCCAAACAAAAAAATAGGTACAATTTCTTAATATTTGTTCCTTTTTTAATATGTTATGATATTGCACTTTGAAATGATGGCAACTGAGTAAGTTTGGAATTGGACCTAGATGAGATGTATGTGCAGAAGAAGGCTTGCAAATCTGACCCATTGGAATTTCTCTCAGAAACTGGGAATGTGTAGACAGCAGGCGGAATCACGGGGGGAGGCAGCAGATGCTGAGGGTTGAAGGCTTATAATAATTAAACACAAATTARCCCCAAGCTCTTAATTGCAAGTCTGCCTGGTGTCCAGACCCAGCCTGGCCTTAGCAGGGGTTGGACACTGCTGGCTGCTGGAGCTGGGAATTCTTGCCGAGGCAGTGGGGACACGTTTCCAAGGAAGCATTACTGGGAAATACGGACGGGCTCTTTGGGATGAGTGGCTTCTGGAGGATTTGGGGGGGAAGGAAAGGGTGGATGTGCATTAGCAAAACACTTGCAGGAAACAGGGAAATAATGTTTCGAGTGCAAAATGAGTTTTCAGAGCTTTTTTTTTTTTTTTTAGTCCTTTTTAAGTAGAACACCAATGAAATGAATTATTACTGCCCAAGAGATGGGAACGTAACAGTTCGGCTGTTTGGAAGAGAAAGCATTTTGCTTCTTTGCTTTTTTTAGGGGAAATATTGAAATCAGGACTGGCACTAAAACYTGCCAAAGCCGATTGAAACCTTGGAAATTTGGGAGAAAGAGGGAAGAGCAGCTGGCTGCCCCAGGAGAGGGGGAATGGCACCCGCTTTTCCAGAGCGTGGGCSTAGGTCAGTGGGGAGGGGGTGTTTACTTTGATCCTACAGAATCCTAGTTGAGGCATCTTAGATGGAAAGGGAGGGACTTGAGTAGGATGGAAACCAACTTCTGATTATGCAGATTTATGCCTTTATTTTTTAGCTCTTTTTTTTTTTTTTTTTTATGTTCAGTCTTCCAAGTTGGTTTAGTTTGGTTCTCTAGAGCTGTATAGTTTGGTTAAATAATTAGTAATTTAGTTTTCTATGGAATTAGGCTCACAATTAACCCTTTTTTTTTCTTTGATATTTATTTCTCGGCTTGAATTTTTTTTTACTCTTTCCAGTGCTGATTTTGTTGTTTTTCCTTTGGCTGAGGAATCTGTGTAGAGCTTTGCTGATGTTGCGAGATGTAGCTACCCAAGAAACACGGAATGAAACACACTAGAAGTGCACCCTTTTAATCTTTACTAGTCATTGTGAAGTTGCTGTGTAAGTTAATAAACACAATTGTAAATACATTGTTTGCTGGGCGACTCTGGCCGAGTTACAGTGCAGGAAGGAATTCTCGAGTCTGTGTTGCGATTGTGGATTAAATGGACAATTGCAAGGGAATATTCAGGCTCCTCCTTGGTTCTCTTCTGCCCCTCTCTCTACCATCTAAAATAACCACCTGGGGGAGAGGAAGGGAATCGTCCTCACCACCACTTTCCCCAGGAAGCGGGCATAAAAGGGTTGGAATTCTTCATTCCTGAGGTGAATGCCAGGCTCATGCCCTGCCCTGGGTTTCTAGCAACTCTGCACAACAATAACTTAAAGGCAGAATGAGATGTAAAAGTGCTTTTCTAATGCAATATTAAAGGCGAATTTTTTTGACGTGGCATGTCTTGAAATAAACATCAATGATATGTGACAAAGGATCATTCTTTATTTAAAAGAAACTCTCTGGGGGAAGGAAACCTGGCTGCTTTTCCTTTGTTGTACTGTTCTTAACCGTGCTGAAATGCTTCATCCTGCTGCTTCTTCCTTTGCTTTGGTTTGCTTTTTTCTCCTTTGGTTCTCCGTGCAGCTTCTGTTGGTCCTCATTTGGCTGTTSCCCACAAGCACATCCTTTTTTTTTCCTTGCTTCTGATAGAACCAGCCCCCTCTGCTTCCCACAGTCCCAAGCTTTAAGCACTGGGTTTAAGGAGCTGGCTTAGCCCATACGGGCTGCGATGGACCAGCAGCCTGGACGCTTTTCCTGGAAGACCTGRGAGCAGGTTTGTCCAGAACTCGCTGGAAACAAAGGTCTGGAGAGCAGCATTCCCACAGCTCCGTGTTCAGCACGGCCAGGGGGCTGCAGGAACACAGCCAGGTACGTTCAGTGCATGTCCCTGCTGGTAGCCTGTGCTGCTTAACAGGGCTCACTCTGTCCCAGCTCTCCAGAGAAAGCACACTTCCAAGGTGAGCACAGGAGCAATGTGGTCTTTATATTCATTTTTTGGTTTGGTTTGGGTTTTTTTGCACCATCCATCTGTCAGGTTTTAGATTTTAATTTTCTTTCACTCCGTGGGTGTGGCCAGTGGAGCCATAGGAACAGATGTTCTTAATGCTGATTTTTGTGCCATTTTCTGAGCGAAGGTCTCGGCTCTGTTTCTTTTCTCCTCCCTGCTCTGGCTTGCTCGTTGTACAGTCCATCATGCAGCTATTCCATGCCTCACGTTTTGTCTTGATAAAAGTAGTTGAAGAAATTGTGTAAGGGGAAAAAAAAAGGTTCCTTTTCTTCATGTTGGAATGTCACTGGTACCTCAGCTCTGTTTGATAATATGAACCAACAACGACAAGAGAACAAATCCTTAGTGCTTGAACTAAATAAATACCTGTCTCATTGGAAAGCTCTGGCTCTCTTCTCTCAGCACCGTTGCACTCGCGGGAGGAGCAGCCCCTGGGGGGGCTGAGGAAGCTCTTGTGGGGCAGGATGAGTTTTGGGGGCTCTGTGGCACGGGAAGGTGTGCAGGGGTGCTGCAGGGCTCTTGTGGGGCAGGAGGAGTTTTGGGGGGCTCTGTGGCACGGGGAAGGTGTGCAGGGGTGCTGCAGGATTCTCTTGTCTGGCAGGAGGAGTTTTGGGGGGCTCTGTGGCACGGGGAAGGTGTGCAGGGGTGCTGCAGGAGGCTCTTGTGGGCAGGAGGAGTTTTGGGGGGCTCTGTGGCACGGGGAAGGTGTGCTTCAGGGTGTGTTTGCTGTTGCTGCGGTGTCTCTGCCATTGTTTCCAGCGCCCCAGGGATGGAGCCCGGCCTCTGCCGGCTGAGCTGTGCCCTTCTGCTCCCTTCCCGCTCCGTGCATCCARCTGCTGCCTCTGCTCCCTTGCCAAAGGCACCTTGTGCGGCCCCAGCTCTGCCTCAGCTCCCTGGGACACGGGTGCACCGAGCCCAGCTTCCCTGGGGAGGATCCTCCTCCAGCCTCCCTCCTGCTGGAGACGGCAGCCGGGTCTGCGGGGCCGGGGAGGTGAGTAACACATGGGTGAGTTACCCTCTGCTTTCCTGAGGGACAGAGAGGATCCTGCAGTCACAGCTTGGGTGGGTTGGAAGGGACCTTAAAGACCATGCAAGGGCAGGGACACCTTCCCCTACCTAGCCCAGGTTGCTCCAAGCCCCATCCAGTAGGGAAGGGGGATTACCTGGGTTTGCTGTGTGCCTAAACCTCAGTCTCTTGGTCAAGCTCTTCACTGTTAAAAGGACCATGAATAAATGGGTCATGCAACTGGAAGGTAGTGCTGGAGTTAGGGATGTGGGAACAGTTGTGTGAGGGGGATGAGTTTCYGGAGGTTTTTGTCACTGGGGGAGCTTCTGTTCCTTGTAGCCRGCGCCTCCAGGTGCTGCCCTGGGTGGGAGCCTCTGCAAACACCACCTTCACCTCCTYGATTCCCATGGCTGCTGCCGTGGCTAGCCTTGGGACTCTCACTGCTATCCCAATTCCCAGCTTCCCTCTGCTGGAGGGCTCTGGATTGAGCTGCAGGGACAGAGCTGCTGTGGAGCCGGGAATGGGTGGGGAGCACCCACCAGCTCCAGAGGATGCTCCTGGCCRCTCACTCGTGGCTGCACTGGGTCGAGCTCCCTCTCCCAGCCCAGCTCCAAAATCCAGGAGGGATTGTCTGACTCGGGTTGGAAGGTGCTGATGGCTCCTTCCCTCGCTGGAGGGATCAGCCCCGATTTTTCCAGGCTGGAGGAGCCTCAGCATCCACCTGGCAGCATCTGCAGAGCTGCTGCGGCAGCCGAGCCGAGCCTTCCCCTCGCTGCAGTTCTGCTTCCAGCTCCCGAATCCTCGGCAATCCAAAGGGCAAGGGCTCTCCCTGCCTGCTGCAGCAGCCCCTTTTTCCATGCTGGGCATGTCCCAGCCCCGGAGGAAGATAAATGGGGCGGGCGGGCTGCGGCACMGGCTGCCGGCGCTCCCGCAGTCACGGAGGCAGCTGCAAACAGCCRGACCTCGGAGCAGCCTCTCCCTCCCATCTGCGCTGCCTCCTCCTCTGCTGCTCTCCCTCTGCCTTTCCGGGCTTGCAGGGCTTGGGCTTTCACCAGTGGAATTGTTTTTTTTCATCAGTTTAAGGGATTTTTCATCAATTGGCAAAAATACCGATTTTATTTTCCCCCTCTCTTTAACCATTTTCCCCTTCCCCACCCTGATCCATACTCGTGGTGAAGTCAAACGTGGAATTTTATAAAATATTTAGAATCCTCTTGTAGGAGCAGAATGCAGCTGACTGCCCAGATGGATGCTGGAAAGGCTGGGCTCCCATTAATGCTGGGAATTAAACTCCTGTGGAATTGCAGCTCTGCCCTTCCCGGGAGGATGAGGGGTAGGGAAGGGCTGCAGGCAGCTAGGTGATGATGCTCCTGCTGCCCTACAGCTCTGCCCTGCTGCTGCTCTTTCCAAATCGAATTTTCCAGGCTTGCCACCTGTTTCTGAGGGTTTGGGGATAAATCAGAGCCATTTTGAGTGCTCGCTGTGGGCCACCCGGAGAGCACGTCTGGAACGAGGGTGTTATTAAAGGCTTGATTAAAGTTTCTGCTAATTAAAGCACTGAAGTGTCTCTCCCACAGCCAGTGGCTGCTCGGGTACAGGGCAGGGAAGGGAGAAAATGGGATTTATCCATGCTCCCAGCACTGGTGGCTTGGCACTGACCTTTCCTGCRTTTATCCCAGCTTGGGAAGGGGGGCTGTATGGAAACTGGAGGYTTGATCCTGACATTTCCTGAGCTGCTCCATTTCCAGACGAGTGGGTTTGGAGCCCAGCGAGGGTCAGGTGGCCCCCAGCTGACTCCTGTGCCATGGGAAATTGTGGGATTCATTTTCCAKGCAGTTTGTGGCCGTGATGGACTCTAATGGCTGGTGCCTGCTCCTTAGTGCGGGTCCCGTTTTTCCGAGGGGTTTTGGAGTTCTGTCTGAGCTTTGGAGCTTCAGCAGCTCTCCCTGCTGGGAGAGAGGAGTGCTGCGAGTCTGGCTGCAGCTGGGAATGGAGCAGGTCAGCCCTGATCCCTGTCCCTCAGCACTCCTTGTCCCTCTCCTACCACTCTTGGGCACCACGAGCTCCTGGGAARCCCCTGCTGAGTGCAGCAGACCAAGCCAGGTGCTTTTGTGGGCTGTGGATCTATTGTTTGTGCTTCCAAAATGATTTATATTTAATTGCTGCTTCATTTAGCTCCCTAGTGCAGGGCCTGCATGAAGACCCCGGGAATTGCTGCTGGAGGGTGCTCCAGCACTGTCCTTGCCTGGATTACTCCATGTCCCTGGATCCCTGGGAGACCAGCACAGCAGGAGAGAAGCAGGAACAGTTCCAGGATGTCCAGGTACTGCAGGCATGAGGAGCATGGGTGTCTGAGCTCGGGAAAAGGAGCTTTACAGGTCAGCAGCTGGACGTGGCATGGGAAGGACAGACAGTTTCTAGGTCGTGTTGCTATTGGTAACAAGTTTCCAGATCTTTCCATCTCCCAGTGTGTCTCACCTGGGATTATGCACCTTGGCCCATGAACCATAGAATGGATATTGGATTGGTAAATGAGATATTCGAGTAAAATTCTTCCCTGTGAGGGTGGTGAGGCCCTGGTACAGAAAAGCTTCCCACTATCCCATCCATCCCTGCCCTCTGGCAGTGGGAGCCATTCCCTGTGTCCTGTCCCTCCAGGCCTTGTCCCCAGTCCCTCTCCTGGAGCCCCTTCAGGCCCTGCAAGGGCTCTGAGCTCTCCCTGGAGCCTTCTCCTCTCCAGGTGAGCACCCCCAGCTCTGCCAGCCTGGCTCCAGCCCTGCAGCAGCTCTGGGGCCTCCTCTGGGCTCTCTCCAGCAGCTCCAGGTGCTGCTGCTGTGTCCCCAGGGCTGGGGCAGCTCTGCAGGTGGGGTCTCACTGGGCACAGGGACAGAATCCCCCTCCTGCTGGAAAGGCAGAGGGGAGCTGGTGACACCCCTGGGCAGCTCCCCAGGRGGACACAATCCTTCCCACCCCGGAGGTGGCTGAGACTGAGCGCTCCCTCCTCATCCTCACTCACCCTCAGGCCAGGGCTGGTTTTTCACTGCCTTTATTAGACTTCAAAGAGGTTTTTTTTGTAGTTTTTTCCCCTTTCTGGGAGCGGGTGTGCAGCAGGAGGGAGGCAGGGAATGCAGGAGAGGATGAGGATGGTGTGGTGGGATATCCCAATCCCCTGATGGRCACAGGGTGAACTGACCTAAAGGCAGGAGCAGGCTGGGGTGCTGGTGTCACTGGTGGTTTTCTATCCAGCTGGGGGGTKGTAATTCCTAAATTCCATGTCAGTCGTGGTTCCAGGATACCATCCTGGCTCCAGGGGCGACACTGGGCAGCTGTGCCTCACCTCTTCCATTGCCCAACCAAAACCCTGAGCTGCTGCTTGTCCCCTGGCCTGACCAGGGGTTCTTCCCTGGTGTGTCCCCCCTCAWTCCCAAATCCCTGCTGTGAAGATCCCGGCTTGGCTGCCAGAAAGGCTCCCTGGTCCCCATGGAGAGCTGCCCTTCTGCCCCTCCCAAAAATCAGGGTGAAACTGAGGATGCAGGGTGTCCCTCCCACTCGGCTTGAGAGGCTGGGGTATTCCCTGGGCTCTTCTCAGCCTCATTCCCAAGGGTTTAACTCCAATTCCTGAGGGTTTTGCACCATTTCTCCAACTTGGCCATGCCCAGAGGACCGGTGCATGTTGGAAAGGGGTAGAAATCCTGCAAAAGATTTCATCCTCCTTAATCTTTTGCCCACCTCTTGAGCATCCCTSTGGTGCCCTCTGGTGCTGGAGCCTCTCCCAAAAAAATGCCCTTAAAAAGCCTCTGCATTGTGGGGCTTACCCAGCCAAAAAAGATCCAGCCACTTCCCCCCAAATTAAATTAAAAAAATTAAACTTTCACCCGGAATTTCTGCAGCCAGCTCCCTGTGGAGATTTGGGATGGGGAAGCTCTGCCGGCGGCCCAGGGAACCTTTCCTGATGGGGATYGGGTGCTGTGGGGTTCTGGAGTGGGTTTGGGGGGCTCTGAAGCACGTGGGGGTTGTTCAATGCAGAAGCTGGGGCCGGGAGCAGGGCGTGTGTGGCAGTCTGTCCCCGGGGTGCTCTGGGGAGGCTGAGGGCGCTCAGGGCGGGTCCAAGGCAGGGCTGGGGAGCGAAGGGAGGCCGTGGCTCAGCTTGGCGGGCACTAAAACCAGCAGGGCATCCACATGAAGGAGCCCAGGGCGGCGCCGGTGGCGGCCCCGGCCAGCAGCCCCAGGGCCATCTGGTCCCCGGAGACGCGGTAGGGATCCTCGCGCACGATGACGTGGGTCACCCCGGGAGCTGCGGGRAAAGGGGCTGTCAGCGCGGGGGCATGGCCTCAGCCACCCCCCCGGGCCACCGGGCCACCCACCTCCGTACTGGGGGCCGTAGTGGCCGGAGCTGATGTAGGCGGCCTGGTGGGAGTCCAGGGGCACCGTCTGGTAGTAGTCGTCGTCGTAGGGGTCGTACACGTGCACCTGCAGCGGCGGGGGGGTCTGTGGGGTCTGCTCCCCCAGGGGGATGGGTTCTGGGGCCCTGGGGTGGGCAACCCCAGCGGTCCCAAGGGACCTGTGCTCGGGTCACCCTGAGTCTGCCCCTTCCTTGTCACTGTAACAGTGTCCCTGCCACCTTAACTCTGCTCCCATTCCCTCCACTTTCCCCTGTCACCTTAACTGTGCCTCTGTGACCTCAACAGTGTCCCTGCCATCTTAATAGTGTCCCTGTCATCTTAAGTGTCCCTGTCACCTTAACAGTGTCCCTGTTACCTTAATGGTGTCCTCGTCACCTTAACAGTGTCCCTGACACTTCAACAGTGTCCCTGCCACCTAAACAGTGTCCCTGTCACCTTAACAGTGTCCCCGTCACCTTAACGGTGTCCCTATAACCTTAACCCTGCTCCCATTCCTTTCACCTGTCCCTGTCACCTTAACTGTGCCCCCATTCCCCTTAACTGTGTCCCTACAACCTTAACATCATCCCTGTCACCTTACCCATGTCCCTGTCATCTTAGCTGTGTCCCTGTCACCTCAACTCTGCTCCTATTGCCTCTAATTCTCCCTGTCACCTTAACTGTGTGCCCTTGTCACCTCAACTGTGTCCCACCACCTCAACTCTGCCCCCTTAACGGTGTCCCTGTCACCTTAACATTGTCCTTACCTGTGTCCCCATAACCCTGTGTCCCTGTCACCTTAACTCTACTCCCATCACCCTCCACCAGTGCACAGGGTCCCTGTGGCTCTGTCACCTGCCAGCAGTGGTGGCATCCAACCATCCAGCCCCTCCCCACCTGCTTCCCTGTGCCCTGAGGCTGCACTGTGGGTGTTGGGGAGCCCCCCAAGCTCAGGGTTGGGGTAACCTCTCCCTGCCCAAATCSTGAATCCCAAATCCCGTGCCAGGRTGATGTCCCTGCTCAGGGGACAAAGCCTCACCGGGGTGGATTTAGCCTCCAGCACAGCCATCTTCCAAGCACTGCAAATAAAACAGAGGCACTCGTTTTTGGGGGTGCTGGAGGGCTGGGAATTGTCCCCTTCCTCCCCATGGGGAYCTGGACGTGGCACTGTTCTTTAATTCCCTGTTAAATGAGTGCTGGGCCAACAGCTGGGATTGGGGATGTGCTGGGAGGTACCTGACACCACAGGGATGGGCACAGGGCAGTCCTTGGGAATGGCCCTGGATAAAACAAGGGCAGGCAGGAAAATGACACCTAAATTTGGGGGGAAGAGCACATAATGGATGAATTTCCACTCAGCTGAGATCAAACTCAGTTGATGAAGTTCTGCTTGGCATGTTTCCCTCCATCCAAGTTCAGCAGAACGTTTGCCACTGCTAACTTTAAAAATTATTATTTAAAAAAGCAATTTTTATAATTTTGTTAAAAATTTAATTTCTAAATTTTTTTAGAAATAAATAGAAGTGGAACAGTGCCTAAAAGGGCAGTTTGCCTCAAGCCAGTGAGAGCTTCACATTCAGACTTTTTATTTCCAAATAATGATGAAAACCCTTCTCCTCAGTCAGGCCAAGAGGGGATTTCTTATCCACGAGGAGACTCCCCCATCAGGAGATGGACTGCTCAAAACCAGCTGCTTTTGGCTCTGGATTATTCAGTGAGAGCCCCAAATCTCCTCCTGCACCTTTAGTCCTGCAAGTGTGTTTGAGAGCAGGGGCTGGGGGTGGTTTAGCCAAGGGTGGGATGTGGTGGGAGCAGGCCAGGGCTCTCCTGGGATAATGGGGATGGAAAAGTCGCTTACACGGCGTCGTCCTCGCTCTCGGCACACAGCGTGGTCTTGGAGCCGTCGCGCAGCACCACGGTCAGCAGGCACTCCCGGCTCCTCCCCTCGGGCGGCTGCACGTCTGCCGAGGGAAGGGATGGGCTGGGATCCRGCCTCGGCCGAGGAGGTGTCCCTCAGACCCTCCCCGGGCTCCACRTCCCTCCTGGCACAAGAGGAATGTGCCATTCCCTGCCTGGATGGAAGTTAGTCCTGGGATTTGTTTTGGCTCTGTCTCCACGTGGAGGATGCAGTCAGGCTCTCACAGGCTAAAAGCCAGCACAAGGAATGAGCTGATGGGCAGAAACCTCCACCCCCATGGCAGGAAGAACATGRAAGGGCAGCAAAATGCCAAAAATCTGCTCGAGGCCACGAGGCCGAGCTGCCTTTGCTTTGAACTTGCCGGAGCGCTCCCAAATTTTGTAGGAACGGGAGATGCTCCTTGCTGGAGCGGGATCGTGAGCTCCAGCAAGAGCAAAATCTTAAATCCCTGAGGCTCGTGTGTGTTCCCCCTCCTGAAGCTTGGCAGGAGCGTGTGGAGAGCACAAAGCTGTGGSATTGTGCTCCCACGGCCGCTCCCAGCCCCAGAAAGGCGCTTTGTGCGGCGGCGTGGGCTGCGGGGCCCCGCCAAGCTGCTGCTTTGTTCCCCTTGTTTGTGCGAGACGTGAGCGATGAGTCAGGGCCGTGGGATCCTGTTTGTTACAAGCACTAACCAGGAGGAGAGTTCCTCCTTCCTTCCTTCCTCCTTCCTTCCTTYYTTCCCKCCTTCCCCCAGGAAAAGCRATGGCTGAGACCATCCAGRGTCTCCCRGCTGCGAGCAAGGAAGGGTGCATGGGGCAGCCTGGGGTTATTAATGGGTAATTTTGGGGGTCTGCTGGATGTGCAGAGGTGGAGCCTCGTTTAAGAGGGGTGCAGSCACACGTGGGATGGGGTTGGGAAGGCAGGGCTCGGGAGCAGGGCCTCGGCTCACCTTTGCACTCGCGGCCGATCCGCACGTCCCGGCAGCTGTACTTGATGTGGATCCGGCCGTCCATGTCCCGCTGCGTCTCGTCGTGGTAGTACACCAGGCTGCCATCCAGGTAGAGCACGAACCAGTTCCTCTTCCAGCGGCGCAGGATGGAGCCTGGTGGGACAGGGAGCASGTGCAGGAGCCCAGCAAGGCCAGTGGGACACAGCCAGCACATTCACAAGACCCCATCTCATTCCCCAAACTTGGATCCCTCCTGGGAGCCGCTGCATCCCACAGGACACCTGTGCCTGGCACCAAGCATCCGGGGCAGCGTGAGCAGGTGGCTGTAAGTGGGAAAGGGCTGCCAAAAAAGCCATCAGGCCGTTGGGTGCTGCCCTGCCGAGGCACGGGAGCGGATCCAGCCCCGGACACGGAGCCGTGTGTGTTCTCATGGCAGGCAGCCCCTCTCTCTCCGCTGACGCAAATCCGCGAGCGGCTGAGCCACAATCTCCCTGCTGCCGTGGATTACCCRCCCAGCTCGGGGCTCCTTGTGTCCCCCACACCCCACCTCTTCCCAGCAAACCTCTCCAGGTGTTTTTTGGGGGGCTCCCAACCCGGAAAGCTCAAGGGTGGCACTTACTCTGGCGCCAAAGCCAACCGCTCTTCACCAGCGCCATGGCTGCCGCGGGCTTCGCTGGATCTGCYGGGCTGGGAACAACCATGGGGTTAAAACAGCAGCTCCTGCCTCGCCCCCAGCTCTGCCCATGGCTCCCACCTCCCCACAGCCTCCGGGGACGGGGATTCACCCTTGCTGCTCCCGGTATTTCTGGGGGATGAGCTCAGCGCCTGGGTTAATCGGGGTTAGGCAGACGCGGCATTTCCTCATGTGGGAAACGTGGTGGAGGAGGCACTGCGGCCACCTTTCCTCCTGCCTTAATCCCATTGGGATTTAGGGATTATCGGCCCGTGGAGGTAAGGGCAGAAATCCGGGCTGTGTATGAAAGCAGGCAGGGCCTCCCCACAGCCCCAGTAACTTTCCATGCTCAACGACACCTACACTTGTTTATTTTCCCTGCCTGGATGGAAATTAGTCCTTAATAAGGCCATGAAGTCATCGCTCCCCAGGTCCCCGAGCAGAGCCAACACCCCAGGGGCAGGCAGGAGCAGTTCCCCGGCCATGGCTCCTGTATCCACTGGGAATCCCAGCTCCCAGTGATGGCAACTCGGCACCCTGGCATGGCCTCCAGGACCTCCCGCCAGCTCCGGGGCACGGCAAGGCACAAACACCCCCCAGCACCTCTGTGCCTGCGTTACCGAGTGCCTGAGCCCCTGAGCATCCAGTCCCCGTGGAGTTTGCAGCCCTGCTACCATCACCCCTACTGCCACATACCCGGGAAATCCCAGCCCGTGGATGCCCCCATCCCCTGGCACCCTCTGCCTGCACTGCCCACATCCCCCAGGAAATCCCAGCCCGAGGATGCCCCCATCCCCTGGCACCCCCAGGTACCCCCACACCCCTCTGCACTCACCCTCATCCCACTGTGCTCACAACCCTCGGTACCCACATCTGCTGCCCTGACATCTTCCCCCCTCCATACCCAAATTTTGTGGCCAAATTTCGTGGCCCCGTTCCTCCCCCCTCAGAACCCTGAGCTCCGAGTCCCGTCCCCCCGGCAGCGTCCCTGCCCCGTTCCCCATCCCCGTTTGCCCCGGTCCCCCCGCGCATCCCTCACCGGGCGGAGGCGGCGGTGCCGCTGCGGGATGCGCTGCGCTCCGCTCCCGCCGCCGGGCTCCGGCTCTGCCCGCCCGCCCGCGCGGCTCGCCGGGAGCTGTAGTCCGGCACCGCCATCCCCGGCGCTGCCCGCCGCGAATAACACCGCTTTGCCCAGATTTAGCCCCGCTTTCCCCACAGATTTAGCCCCGCTTTGCCCAGATTTATCCCCGCTTTCCCCACAGATTTAGCCCCGCTTTGCCCAATTTAGCCCCGCTTTTCCCAGATTTATCCCAGCTTTCCCCACAGATTTATCCCCGCTTTGCCCAGATTTAGCCCCGCTTTGCCCAGATTTAGCCCCAAAAAGCCGCTGCCCGCCGGAGATATCCGTGCTTCATCCAGCTGCTCCCATCCTCTCTCTCTCTCTCTCTCTCTCTCTCTTCCAATCCCCCCTTTTCCCCCCTTTCCATCCAGCAGTGCCCTTGGGAGGGGGCTCAGCCCAAATCTGGGGTCTGGGGAGGAGCTGCTGCCCCGCACCGAGCTGGTTTTGGGCACCCCCCATGCCGAAAATTCTCAGTTTTTTTCCAGAGAATGGCTCTGGGGAGGTGTTTCATGGCAAAATAAACCAGGAAAAASTCGAGTTTTAAGCACCAAAGTGCTCGTCTGAAATGAATTTCCAAGTGGAGTGAGCAATCCTTCTGGGTCGAAATCAAAGCTTGTCCTGGCTCCTGCTGGAATTAGAACTGTGCCAGGCTCTGGGACATGAGGTTGGATTAYTTGGGGAAGTCAAGACACAAGTCAGGTGACAGCTGTAAATAAAAGATGTTTATTGAGCACATGGCAACACTTTATTTATTTTTATATTGATATGTTTTCTATTCCAGCACGTTTTTCAATGTGAAGCCCTTTCCCCTCCTCTCCCTCCATTGCTGGCGTTAATTCCTTTTTTTAGAAGGAATTAAATTAATCCAGCAGCCTGCTGGATGATCCCAAAGGAGTTAAAAGGGAATCACCTCCTCGGCCAGCCCACACTCACAGCCTTGTGCATCCCCCCCGTGCTGGCTGTGGGGCTGCAAAACATCCTGGTGCTGCTGAATATTCCCAAAATCAGGGAAATTGTTTGGAAATCCAGCTGGGCCRGAGATTTTGTCCTGCCATAAATCCAGAAAAAAGTTCCCTGAGGAAGGGATTTSGGCTGAAATTTGGATTTACCCACTGGATTGCCTCTCCGTACAGACATTAATTGGAATTAATTGTTGTCAAAACTTTTCCATTGTGGTTTTCCTCTTGGAAGGAAACAGTCCRTTTTGGGATTTGGGGGGCTTGGTCTATTATTTTTTTTGTCAACTAGGGTGTGATTTTTTTTTAATGTTAAATAGGATAAATTTGGGTGGAAATGGTGACCCAAAGAGGCARGAAATGTTTTCCAGCCAGCGAAAGGAGAGGATTCCACGTGGGAATACACTCTCAGAAGAGCCAGATCCTGGATTTCYCCCATTTTCCATAGCAATTGGGGGTTGTTTAATAAAATCCATGAACTTCGATGCCTCTGGYTTGTTTTTCCTCCAGCTCTTCCTGCTGGGGATCTCCCCCATCCCAGCCACAGCCTCGCGTTTCAGGAATTTCCAAAACTCTTCCCACGTCTCAGGAAATCCCTGTCTTCCACAGGGGGTCTCCCCACATTCCAGGGAGCTGTGGAGGCGGGAGCTCAGGGCGTTCAGAGCTGAACCTGGGGACAGAATTTGCTGTTCCTGCTCCTGTTCCTGCTGTTCCTGTCATCCCCACCCTGGGGACAGGTGGGCACCTGGTTAAACMCCCCCAAAATCCCTGCGGAGCCTCCTTTTCCTGTAGCTGAGCGTGTCCCTTTGGAATCCTGCAGGAGAAATGCACAAGGAGAGATGTTCCCTGCGGCACGTTCGTCCCATCTCAGGGCAGGGATCAGACCCTGGGTATCCCTGTGTTCCCCGATTCCCAGGGGAGGCGTTCCACACCCACAGCTCACATCGCCTCCAAAACCAGCAGCAGCACGCACGGAACCGCTGTTGTGAGGGATCTGGGGAGTGTCAGTCCCTGGGTGAGACCCACGGGGTTCTCCATCCCTTCCCAAACACTCTTTTCCTGCCCTGAGCAGCGTGAGGGGCTGCAGCGGCTGTGAGGGGCAGGAGGGGCAGCGCTCCGTGAGGGCGGCGGGCAAGGCCGGGCCCCGCGGCTCCCCGCTCCCCTCCCGCTCCCGGCCCGCGGCCCTGCGCCCGCCAAGCGATCCGGGAAGGGTCTCCCGGAGCCGGGAGCAGATCGCGGATGGCCGTGGAGCCCCGCCCGGCACATCCCGGTGGGATTCCCGTAGCGGCCTTCTGCCTCCCCTCAGCCTTCGCGGACTACAGCTCCCGTCATGCCTCGCTGAACTACAACTCCCGCCATGCCCCGCGGCTCTACCCCCTGCCGTACTACACCTCCCAGCACGCCCCACGGCCGTCCGGGCCCTGTCGCCTTATGTCCTTCCCCCGCCAGCCGCATGGACTACAGTACCCATGACCCCTCGCGCGGACCGGCCAGCGGCGGGCCGCGGCGGCGGGGCGCGGAGCATGCCGGGAGCTGTAGTCCCCGCAGCAGCGGCGGCTGTAACGGTCCCGCTGGTGGTACTGCCCCCCCTACCCCCCCCCATTCCCGGCTGGCGGCTGCGGGAGCAGCGGGAAGAGGAGGAGGAGGAGGAGAGGGAGAGGGAGAGCTGCTGCACCGGCACAGGGGCCGCCGCCGCCCGAGCAGCCGCAGGTAAGGCGAGGGGAAGGCAAGGGGGGACACCCGCGGGTGACAGCGGCGGGAACGGGGTGGCGGCGTGGGGGCATGGCGGGGATGGAGGGGGGCTGCGCAGGGAGGGGGCGGCGGGGCAGCATCCCGCGGCCCCGGGCGGGGGGAGCGGAGAGCGGAGCCCCGGGGCGGGGGGAGCCCGTGTCCCCCGTGTCCCCCGTGTCCCCCGTGTCGCCCGTGTCCCCCGTGTCCCCCCGGGGCTGCTGCCGCCGCCGTGTCCCCGCGGAGCCCGATCTTCCCGGGGCTCTGTCGTGTGTGTCCCCCTGCCCGAGCCCCGGAGCCCGCCGTGTGTCCCCCTCCATCCCCCCGGCAGTGCCCCCCCAGCCCAGCCTGTTGCCCCCCAAAGCCGCTGTCCCCCCTCGGCAGATCCTTGTCCCCCCTCCAGGGCTGTTCCCCCGCTCCAGGCTCACCCGCATCCCTGGGAGCAGCGGACGGGATGCCCGGGCTGGGGGCGCCCCCCGGGATGGGCGAGCCCCCCGAAATGTGCCCGGGGGCACGTGGGGCCGGGGAGGTGCGGGGACAGCGGCAGCTCCGGGCTGAGCCCGTCCCGCAGCCCTGCTCCGGGGAATGGGGATAAAACGGGGATGAAACGGGATAAAACGGGGATGAAACGGGGATGAAATGGGGATAAAATGGTTAAAGGCTGCGCGGAGCGGGGGGATGCCGGCGCGCAGCATCCACAGGAATGAAAGCAGGGACGTCCAGGTTGGGAAATGCAAGGCGGCGTTGAGATTTTCCTGCCTGGATAAAATGCCTGTTCCGGTCGGTTCTTTATGAAAATGTGGATTGTCCCCCCCCCCTTTTTTTTTTTTTAATGTCTTTTTAATAGCGATTGCTCGCACGCTCTGTTGTTGGCATTGTGGCGTTCAGGGCAGCGAAGTCCATCGCTATATTGGGGGGAATAACGCCAAAAAGGAGCTCGGTTTCAGCCCTTTATAGAAAGCAGGGGAGCCTGGAAGTATGGAAATGAAAKAAATATTCATTAGCAGAAAGAGGTTTTGCACCGGGTTGGGTTTTTGGGGGCATTTTTGCCCCCTCACTGCACATGGTGATGGGCTTTTGGGTTATGGTTTGTATTTCCATGGGCTGAATTTTATTTATTTGGTGCTCATTATTGTCAAGTGCAGAAAAATGAGCAGGTTGAGGGTATTTTTTCCCCCCTCTCCTGGACAAAGACATGTTGTGCTAAGCAGAAAGAAACCCCAGAAAGATTCTATTTCTGTTTTAATCAGAATACGATTTAAGATGCAGTGGTGTGTTTATTTTTGCTGTTAAATAGTGATGGAGGAAGTCAGAGCCTTTTTTTGTGTGTGTGTGTGTGTGTGTTTTTTTTTCAAGGAATGTGAATGATGGAAACATCTTTAGGGAAACATTTTGCTGGACTTGATTGCATCAACTGCATTATTTCATAAAATGTGAGCTGTGAAGTGGTTGTTGATTAGAACTCAAATTGAGGAGCGATGTTGAGCAATGTAAAGAAAAAGGAAATTAGTATGAAGAGGCCAAATGCTTCTTTTCTTTTTTTTTTTCCTCCAGTTCTTTCTGATTCTGAATTTTAACTGTTTCGTGGATTCTTCTGACCCTTATGGTTGAGTCTATTTGAAAAACAAAACCCAAACAACAACTATGATGTGTATATTTATTCTTGTTATACATATATAGTTATTAAAAGGACTGATATCAACCAGCATTGTGTATTTTGCATTAAATTTGTGTAAAATCTGATTAACTTTTGTTCTGTAAGTTGCAAATACCAATTTACCCTGTTATGCATCCCAGCTTTTTATTTACCAAAGCAAATGTTGACAGATTTTAGAAGGAATCTTTCTCTCCCAAACCCTGTGCTTTATTTTAGGGAAGGTGGGATAAGTGGTACAGATGTTATTGTCCAAATCCAGCRGGTTTGGGGTATATTCTTCAGCAGATTAAAATTCCTGGCTGTCAGCAAAGACACGCTTTTTTTTAGGACAGGTAGATATATATCCTCTKGAACAAAGGGACTGGAAGCAAAAAATGTGTTTGGAGTTTGYTCAGAAAATATTCCTTGGAGCGAGAAACCTGAATTGCAGAAAAATTTACAWGGAATGACCAGGATACAGTAATTTAGGGAGAACATCTGTGGAGCTGCTTTCTGCTCTTGGCTGATGCTCGCCTGTCAAACTCCGTGCTGAACCTGCACTGCAGTGGGGGAACAGCCCAGGGGGGTTCAAATCTGTTGGATCAAGTGAAGTTCCCCGTGATCCGAGGGATAACAGGGAAGAACAGGGCAGGGAGGTGCTGAAAGCGTTTCTGAGCACAGTGAGGATGCTCTGGAGCAGCAGCTCTGTGAAGGGCCTGCAGTACCTGCACTGGAGGCACAATTAGGGCGATAATTGAATTGGGTAAATTGAATTGTGTGCTGTGCCTGGCAGAGCCCAGCTCRGAGGTGTGGTGGGATCCAGGGCACTGCCTGCCTTTGGCAGCTGCTCCCAGGCGTGGGCCTGGCAGGGAAGTGGGACATGGGGATGTCACCTGCCGGCAGAGCCGTGCCCAGAGTTCCCTCTGGCTCTGGCTCCAGGTGTGCTGGCACTTCAGGCCTCGCTCCCACAGGAGCCCTGAGCGCGCTCCCAGCTCTCTGCAGAGCGGCTCTCAGGAGGGAAGCACAGCTTTGCTGCCTCCCTCTGAGAGCTCTCTCCTCCCTCAGCAGGGCCAGGAGCTCCGTTTGTGTCCCAGCCCTGCCTTTGGGCCTGATGGGATCYGCAGAGGCCCCCGGTTTCCCTTTCCGCAGCACAAGTGCTCCGTGTACTTTCTGTTTCCTCTGCCATTCCCAAAGCCTCTCCCTGTGCTCTCCCTGTTCCTGAGCCCCCTCCTGCCTGTGCCCTCTTCTTCCTCATCAGCTGGGCTCACTTTTGCTGCTTAAAATCTGTCCCTTCTCACCTTCAGTCCGTAGGAATACTCAATCAATATTCAGTCCACAGGAATATTTGCTGCTTAAACTCCATCTCCTCTCACCTTCAGTCCGTAGGAATGTTCACTGTGGAATGACTGACTGGGAAACAGCTCCTGGCATGCTCTGTAGTATTTTCTTTCTGCTGCTTCCAAATTCCAATCCCTTGGTCCCTCTGGATGCTGCTGGATTCTCGTGCCGTGCAGATGAAGATTTCTCTGTCWGTGACAAATAAAATCCACCTGTGTGCYTTTTTACCTGTTGATGGTCTTTTAAGTCTCTGRATTCAAAAATACTGATTCTTGATCTGTCACTGTTTAAAAGTGGGAATAAATTTTTAGGAATTATTTCCATGTGACTCAAATACCAGTTGGACAGACACAGATCTCTAGAGCTGTTTGTGTTGTGTCACTTTCTTGTTTCTTCCACTCAGCTGAATCACTTTGTTCCTACTTTTGTGCCACAAACACTGATATCCCTAAATACCAGGGAAGAATGTCAGTGTTTATTTATGMAAATTCATAGAATCCCAGAAGGATTTGGGTTGGGAGGGACCTTAAAGCCCATCCAGTGCCACTCCTGCCATGGCAGGGACACCTCCCACTGTCCCAGGTTGCTCCCAGCCCCAATATCCAGCCTGGCCCTGGACACTTCCAGGGATCCAGGGGCAGCCACARCTTCTCTGGACCCTGTGCCAGGGCCTCTCTATCCTCCCAGGGAGAACTTTTTCCCAGTAAAATTTGTGTAAACCTGATTTTTGGAGAAAGCCAGGATGTGATTGCACTGCCTACATGCCTACCTGGGCAGAGAGAGAGTAAAATCAATGTAAAAACATTGATCTATGTAAAATCAATGTAAAAACTATGATTTATGTTTCATGTTATGTTCTGCTTTAACAGTGCTTGGTTAGGTGGATAATCTTGAGGTAATTTATGGGTTTTTTTAGCTTGAATGGAAGCAACAGTTGGGAATTTCTAGGATTTTCTTTTGCTGAGGACAGGTGTGCCACGGGCGTGTGAAGCAGCAATCCCAGACCTGTAATTAGGATCCCAGGCAGCAAAGATCCAGCTTTTAAGGCATATCCAGCATTTGCAGATCTGAAATTTGTGGGAGCTCTYTATTTTTAAGACCCACGTAGGGAAGGAGCTTCTGTTGATGATGACGGAGACTCACAGATTTTTTAGAGCGTGAGTGGGACTTGGATAATTTTTCCAGAGCTCCTCTGGGTTTTGTTTACTATGGATGTGCAGAAAACCCTGAGCACTGCACAGGAATTTCAAGTGACTGTKCTTTCTGGGAGGAAAAAAAAATGTKGGCCTGCTGACGCTCCCCAGCAAACCATTTAGGAGATTATCATCATAGGATTTAAAAAAGCTGAAAAAAACCCACCCCATTCCCCTCCTCTGGTTTGTGTTTGTGCTTCACCTTGTCTYCCCTTCCTCTCCTTGRCTGAAAGGGTCGTGTGGAAAACTGGAGAGTGGAAARAKGAGAAGTCAGAGCAGAAAACTGGGGTTGGTGCAGGAATTTCTCAATAGGAAGGCTGAAGCTGAAGTGTGTTTGTAGGCTGATGGGTTTTGCCTTCCTTGTCTCAGCAAGGGTTAGAGATTTGGGAGGATTATTGGAGACAAGCTTAGAGTATTTTATGAGAGGAAAAGTACTAAACTGGCAGAAAAAAAAAAAAAAAAGAATAGATGCCATCATGCCTGCTAGGCATGTCGAATTCTTTGATAAAATGGATAAAGATTGCAGACTGCAGCAGAAGTTAAAATAGACCATAACATCTCGGGGTCCGCAGGGTTTTTCCTTCTAATTTGCTGTAGAGCTTAATAAAAAAGATTTGCCTCTTTTATGGCATCAGGCTCTTTATCTGCCACAAATTAAAGCCCAGTGCTTGAGCTTCTGCTTTCTCTGCTCTTAGATAGCAGCTCCCTAAATTTGATAACGAGTGGGTTTTACCATCCTGAGTTTGCAAAATACGTCCTGAGGACTGGTGAGAAGTTTTGAGCGTGGTCTTCTTTTTCCCCATTTTCCATCCAGTTCTTTATACCTGGATTTACAGCCAATAATAAYTCACTTTTTTATGGACAAGGGGATTTTTGGGGTTATTTTAAACAAGGTTCTAAGAATCCCCACATCCCATGGGCTTCCCAGGGCAGGGAGGGATTGAAAAGCCACATGGATGTGGCATTTGGGGACATGGGTTGGTGGTGGCCTTGCCAGTGCTGGGGGACTCCTTGAGTTTTTTTCCACTCTCACCARTTCCATGATTCTACCTTCTGCTGATTTGATGGACAAAGTAAGACCATTCATTGCAGTTCCTGATGGCATTTCACCCAGGATAGTTGTCATGCCTGCATGGACAGACAGGTTCTAGAGGCTTTTCCCTGCTGAAAAGTATTTTGTGTGAAGCTCAGGAGCATTTAAAATGCAATTACTTCGGAATAGGTCCCTGTGTAAACATTTGGTTCTGTAGCAGTTTATTCTACAAATCATTTTCTTCAGTTTTCTGTGTATGGTGTCACTTAATGAGACTTTTAATGGCTTTTASAAAATTATGGCTTTCCACATATTTTCCAGTTTGTTCTTGACTTGCATTCACAACAGAAGTTTTCAAGCCTTACAATGCAGCGCCATAAATTGTAGAGCTGGGTTCTTTCTCTCTACCATAGCATCCAAATCCCAGCTGTTGAACTTTCTTGGATAGCTGGGTCTTTTAATATGGATTTGGGAGCTCAAGGAAATATTTCTTTGTCTAAGAAATATTTCAAATTGGAGCCCTTGGGAAAGCAAAGACGGCGGAGCAGCCCGGGAGCATCCTGCCCAGTGGTTTTGCTGTCCAGGGAAGCTGTGCTGCTGCTGSAGCAGGTGCCAGGGACAGGGTGGGTTCCTGGGGGATCCCAGGGAGGGTGGGACATCTGCAGCAAGCGTGGCAGAACAGGGCATGGAGAGAAGGGACAAAATAAGGGAAAGCTTATGGGTGTAAAACACTGGCACAGCTGATTGCTCAGGGAAGGAGTGGCTGGCTCATCCCTCACCCTGTCCAAGGTGTCACTTCAATTAATTCCTAACTATTACTTCCAAAAGCCAGTTATTGTCTWAATGCAGGTCCTTTGATACCCAATAACTTTTCCCTTTGGAGGGAGCTCATAATTCCACAACCAAGTGCTCTTTGGTTGTGGTCCAGTCAAACTCAGGGCATTGCCTGGGAAGTGCTGGGCAGGTTCTGTTTGAGGGGCTCTGGCTTTCCCATCTTGTTCCCTAGATTCCAGTCTGCCGTGGACCTCTGGAATAGTCCTGGGCTCTGGATGAGGCCCAGCAGAACCCCACTGCAGCTCACTTTGCTGGGGATTTTCCACCAGGGGCTGCTTTCAGTCACCTGTCCCTCGGCCAGCTCTGAGTCTGCTCAGCTGCTTTGCTGACACACGCAGTGGTAATTTTTTAACTGGGATGTCATCCTCAAAAGATTGCCTGTTACACTGCAGCACTCACCTTTAGCACCATGGATCTCCTCAGCTTTGCCTGACAAGGCCTATTTTCCATAACATTGGCTTGCCTGTCATTGATTTCACTCCTGTTCTTTTTAAGTCCAGATCCAGCCTGAGTCAGTTTTCCCTTGTTTTGTCCAGAGCTCGTGTCTGGCAAACAGGCTGGTGTTTACTTGAGTCATTTTGCCCTCTCCTGATGTAGTTATGTTAGAAATGTTTGTCTTCCAAATTTTCTCCTGCATTCTGAAAAATATTGCAAATGAGCCCTTGTGGTCTCTGAAATATTGGAGGACTCCATGGTTAAACATCCTTGCCTTCAGGGCATCATTCCATAGTGGAATGCAGAGCTGGTAGAGACCTTGGGATACCTTCCAGTCCATTCACTCCTCCAGGCAAGATAAAGTGTCCCYAGAGCATCCTTAACAAATGTATTTCTAATTTTTCCTTAAAGTCTTCCAGTCTCAGAGGTGCCAGCCTGCTCAGGAAGCTGGCAGTGAACACTTAACCAATTTGGTTAAAAGCTTTTCCAATATCTTAGATCTTTTAGGAAGCAATTCTTGGCTGCCAGGGTSGGCAGGCCCTGGCACAGGRTGCCCAGAGMAGCTGTGGCTGCCCCTGGATCCCTGGAATTTTTCCAGGCCAGGYTGGATGGGGCTTGGAGCACCCTGGGGCAGTGGAAGGTGTCCCTGCTCATGGCAGGGATGGATTTGGATGATCTGGAAGGTCCCTTCCAGTCCAAGCCATCCTGGGCTGCTGTGATCTCTGAGAAATGGAGATGCTTTGCTTTGCTGTTCAGAATAACCCATCCCCTTGTTCCTGCTGCCACTGATGGGAGCATGTCACATCCTCCTCCAGTTCGTGTTCCTGGGCTGGCACAGCCCTCTGATGTGTTCTTGTGCATCAGTTTGTATCCAAATCTCTTTATTATTCCCTCAGCTTTCCTCTGTACTCTGGTGTTTTACTTCTCTCTCTCCTCAGACTTGGCACTGCGTGGCCTTGTCAGCATTGTATAAAACAAAATAATGCTGGTTTCCACATGGCACTCTTAAAACAATCTGAACTGCCTTTTTTCCTTTTTTTTTCTTTTTTTTTTTTTTGGCAATTCCATTGTATTGTTGACATTTTCCTTGTGATCCAATATCCCCTCAGGGCTGTTTTCTCCTGTCCATCAGCCCAGCTGGGACTTCTCCACCTGCACAATGTACCCTGCCCTTACATTTGTCATTATTGGGTTTCACCAGGCTCTTTTGGTTTGACACAGTTAGGTCTTGACTCATCCATGTGGTTTCATTTTGGCTCTATCCTGTAATTGCTTTTATGTAAATTGTTAAATCATCTTTCTGGTGTCCTCCCATTGATTGTGAGGGGAGTTCAATCTCTGATTTGCCCCAGAAGCTTTTTCAAACTTCACTCTGGAGCTGTTTCCTTTTTGATCCCAAAAGCACTTTGAAACTTAGTGAGTGATCATCTATATGCAAATTCCTTCATTTTTCCTCTGCTGCATTGCATTTGTGGAAAATCAAGTGATGCCAGTTTTCATTGCAGTTGGACTCAATGTCTTAAAGGTCTTTTCCAACCCAGATGATTCTATGAGCCCCTAATTATGTTGATATTTTGTTAAGATGATAACTAAAAAGCACAAATGTCGTGCAGGTTAAAATCAATTATTGAAATCAAGAACATTTTGCAATCCTGATTGAATTACTAAACTGAGATATATTTAAATACGAGTCTGTTCTTTTTCTGCCCTGTCAAGGCTTCCAGTCCAGTGATTTCTGCAGCTTTATTGCTTGTAACAAGGCCCAAATCAGTTACTTGGTGTTACAAATTGTCACCTATGATTTAGGGAAGCTAATCTCTCGTAATTACTTGCTGCTTGAGAGTTTCTGTATCCCTCCTGTCCCCTCCCTAACCCCACATGGGGTTTTTTGGACTCACCTACTTGTCTTGGTGCTTCCCAGAGCTTCACCCATTAAAACACACCAAGTTTCTGCCCTGGAAATTCAGTTTTCCTGCAGTGTTGATAGTTGTCAGAGAGGTGAGCCTTCCCACCTTTTTTCTAGGGATACATTGCAGCCATCTCTTCCTTTCACATCTGAACACCACGGCACTAATAATTTTCAAGTCCAGTCACATGCTCATTTTTTTCTTTCCTGCTGGCCAGGATTTCATTTGTTCCTGCTTGTTATCCAGACTCCCTACATCCATATATAGCAGCAGAAAATTCTTTTTTTTTTTTTKGTGAATGCTCTTCTCTGACTTTGTGCCTCATTTCCCCCTCTAAGTGTCCTTCTCCTGTGTTCAGCTCGTGCCTTTCCTGGATGCATCAGCAGTTTCATCTGGGAAGGTGTCTTATTAGTTGGAAAGGTGCTGGCTCTGCAATTTGTGCTCTCTCCCTTCCCTCCAGTATTGGTCCATCACTCAAATCCAAACATTCTCTCATCACTCGTGCAGCCTTGTTCAGTTCCAGGAWTTTTTGGGGGCCTTCCCTTGCATCTTTTAGCTCGGGGATCCACGTGCAAGGAGCCTGTGGATGCAGTGTGGAGCAAACAGCATTGCATTTGGAGGCACTGGCTTGCAAGAAGAATTTGCAGCTTGCAATTCCTGCCTCTCCCTGAGCTCCAGGCTCGGCAAAAGCCTCTGTCCTGCTTGGAAGCAGATTCCTGCTGCTTTGGGAGGCTGCTCCTACCAGCTCCTCTCCTGGCACCCTGCAGCCAGTGGGAAGGAAAAGCCTGGCATGGCACCGTGTGAGGATTGCCAAACCTTGGCTTAGACTTTCCCCTGGAGCTCTTTCCCAGGATCCCTGAGCTCCCTGCTCACCTGCCTGGCTCCAGCTGATGCAGTCGCTTCTTGTGGCCACAGTGATCAGCCAGTGTTGGTGCTCCTGAGTGGGAAGAGGAGATCCATGGCAGCCAGCTATTTCTTGGAGGCCACGGTGCTGATCCACTAAGCATGTTTGCAGAGGCTGGATTTTCTGAGCACAGGCTGGAGAAAGCAGCAGGAAACCATTTTCTCCCTAATCCAAGCTCGTTTTTCCCTGCCAGCACTAAATACATGCGTGGAGTTTAGGGTGACTTTCACCATGGGTGTTTCCCTGGATGTCCTTGACTTTCTCCTGCTTTCCTGATGCTCTTCACTGACGTTCCTGGCACTTGACTTGAGTGTTCCATCCTGTTCCCTGCAGTTTGTGTATTTTCCCCTTCTCCTGACACAAAGCCTGATGTTTGTGTTCAGCCTTTGGGAAGCTTTTTTCCCTCTATTTGTGACCAGAGTTTCAGGCTTTAACCAAATTCCACATAACAGAATTGTCTTCAGTGGAGATTTTTGGGATGAATTTTCAGCCTCATGCTGGACTTCTTAATTCAAGGGAGATCTCCCTGCCAGAAAACCCAAATCTCCAACTTTTTGTGTTGTGGCTCATAATTTGCTAGGGATCAATGATGCTTTCATGATCCAGTGGTGGAAGACTGGCATCTTCTTCTTTCCATGCCCCAAATTCCCCTCCAGTTCCCAAACTGCATAAGCAGTGCCYCAGTTTCCCATTTGGAATGGGGCAAAAAGGGTTGGCAATGTCTGTACTTGCAGAGACAGATCAATGAAACATTGGGGGATGCTGCAGTGACAAAATCCCCCCTTCTCTGCCACATGCAGGAATGGGAAGGTTGTGCTTGGGCTCCTTTTTTGTGCCCTTTATTTAAAGTCTTAGGTTTCAGAGCCAGTTGATCCCTGCCACATGGAAATGTGTCTGTGTGACATCAGGGCTGTGGGGACAGCTCTGGTGTCACCCTTGCTCAGGTTTGCACTTCAGGCCTTTGATCTGTGCAAATCTTGATTTGAATCTTCTCTCTGTGTGAGACCTCTCTCCCCAGGACTGTGCTGGCAGTCAGGATTAGCTGGGCTTTACTTCTTTGACAATCTTGTTTTTAAATCTGAAAGGACCTCAGCAGAGTTCTCTCCTGGGGCAGGGAGGGAGTTCATTCTGGAATATGTTTCTCTTGGTGTTATCAGGATTTTCTGGCTATCAGGATAAGCCATGGGGCTTATGGGTCATGGAGTTTTCTTCCTGCAGGAAGTTGTGCCTTCACTTAGGTTAGCTTTTACCTGACCTTCCTATGATTTTTATCTTCTTCTGATTTTTTTTTTTCATATTTCTTGCTTTCTGTGGGTGTTTATATTTACCCAAGTATAGTGGGAAGAGCATTGGGTAAAACAATCTCTTATTTTTTGCCTTTTGGTTTCCTCCTGCCCTCTGGAGATACCGGCAGGGTTCCAGGAACATGGAACATGRAGGGAGGAGAAAACAGGGCAGTGTTCCTTTTCCTACCTCAAGGTAGACACCAGGAGCTGTTGTACTTTTAGGGATATTGCCATTAAGGAAAGAAGGAGGGGGAAAAAACCCCAGATATTAAATTTACTTGAGCTGTGTTCTCATGAAGATGCTTCGTTGGGTATCAGTGCTGTCTGCAAATCTTTTTACATTGAAATAATTTAATGGGAGTATCCATTTTAGAKTTACTGGGGAGTATCCAGAGTCTATTCCTGGTGCTGAGAGCGGAAATCTGTTTTAATTGGAGCGGTTTTCTGGGAGTTGTGTTTCCTGCCAGAGYGGGAACAGTAGGAAGGATCAGCAGCATGAGGGGTTATAAAACCCCCAGGCATTTCACATTCGTTTCAAGTAGCTGGATAGAGTAAAAAAAAACCCAAAAATTGGGCAAACAGAGACTCTGCACAGAGGATTCAGAGACTGCTTTTTAAACCTTCCCAAAAAGCACCTGAATCCGTAGGGACACASTTCCTGAGTTCCCTTCTGTGTTTGTTTTACTGAGTGGCTCATACTCGGAGAGCAGATAAAAATCCACTGCTGCCACAAATAGCTCTCGAGATTTTGGTGCTGATTATAATTAACCCTGATGGTTTCTGCCTGATTTGGTTCATTTTTGTGTTTGTAGGCAGCACACAGGAGTGCAGGAACAAACCCAATTAACACTGGGAAGTGAAGGCAGAGTGTTATCAGATAACCCAGGCAAGTTAGAGAGCTGGAAGCCTTTAAAAATAGGTTTTTTTCAAGATAACTGTGTCACTCTAATTTCAGAAGAAAAATGTGTGTAGGTACATTATTTTTAAAGCCAGTTTTGTTTCCCAAAATGCCTTGAAAAATCGAGCTGATCCATTMAAATTGCTTTTCCTTCAATGTTTCATCTTAGAGGGATTCTTCTACACAGGGATAATTTATTCCTGCTTGGCACTGTGTCCATAATGCACATTATTAGCAAACTCTCACAATTCTGTTCTCACATGCTAAAATGAAGAGGAAAATTAAAAGATTTTGTTTCATGTCCATCATCCCAGATTATCTGAGCTTTAGTTCTGAATACAGTCTTTACAGAATGGGTGAGAAGCCCTCATTGGAGGTTAAAGACACCATTGTGTTGTCATGTGGATTTTCATTTTGGGTTTACTTTCTCAAAACTTGTGTCTCTTTAAATCCATAAATCAGGGAAGTTGTGGAAATCCATTTTCCAAAGGTTACTGATTTCAATTTACCCACTCAGGATTCTGTCTACAATAAGCATCTCTTAAAAATGAAAGAACACCCAGAGACAGCCAGACCCCAATGAATGAGGGGGTGCTTAAAGCCTTGAACTCCGTCCTGTTAGAGCAGATCTGCTTCCTACTTACARCCAAGTTAATTTCAAGTTAATAATGCCTAAATAGGTTGCTAGTTTTTGTCATCACTAGGAAATTAAATCAAGTTGACTGTGCTTAAATTACTGTTTTCAATTAAGTAGCTCAAAGGAGAGCAGCAGCACTGAGAACTCACCCTGGTCCTGCTGGAACCTCTGGGATGGATCCAGGGAAGCTCTTGTTCAAATTCTGACCTGGGAGGCATTTTAGTACCAAGTSATAKTCTGATGGAGAGAATTRGCAGGATGTCAGCAAATAAATATTATATTAATCATATTAAAAATGGGTTCTTGTGGTCAAGTGGATGGGTTTTAGAAGGGTTCCAATGATCCAGCAGTGGATGCAACAGGATTTTGGGAGAGGAGAAGGCTCCAGGGAGATATTAGAGCACCTTCCAGTGCCTAAAAGGGGCTCTGAGAAAGTTGTTTTATGAGCAGTGGTGCTCCAAGGGATTACAGAGCAGGTGGGTGTAAACACCAGCAGTGATGCTGCAACAAAAAAGGCAATTTTAAATTTAATTTTTTTWWAAGTTTTTAGGTGTACAAGCAAGAAAATATTTAGAAGGGAACAGATTTCGTTTCTGGATTTGGTGCTTGTGACTTTCCTGAGTATGATTTCCATTTCAGCATCCTGAAATAGCTCCTGGATAAGTTGTAGGGGAACGGAAGAAACGCAAAAATAGTCTGAGGACTAGAAAAACACACACAGAGAAGCACAGGGCTGAGTCTGCTTGGCTTATCAGAGGGAGAATCTGACTGCAGGAACATCCCAGAGAAAATTCCAGGCACTGAGTGCCCTCCCATGCATCCAAGGAAGTTTTAGAGGGAGAACCCTTTAAAGGTGAACTGCCTTTTTGGATGAATGATCCAAGGAAAAGAGCACTTCCCATCTCTAAAATGGATCATTTTTTGTTTAAAACTGTAGAGACCAGTGCAGGGCATGTTCTTGTCATGATTAGGTTGGCTGTGGGTGACGTTTAAATGATGAAACTGTGGCCAGGGTTTTCATCCCAGGCAGAAAGGATTGCAGGAGGGCACCAGGCACCATTAACCCCTGGCTGTGGCACAGGGGTTGTGTGAGGGAGTGATGGAGTTTGCTGACTGAAACATTAGTTTTTATTTAATGGGCCAAACTTCACATTAAAATCACCACCTCCTTCTAGTTCTGCATTGCTGTGGAGGATGGCACAGGGGGAAGGGTGGGTTTGGGACACAGCTCAAATTAACTGGAGCTGGAAACAAGCCCAAARATGCTGTGGAGCACATGGTGAATATGGGGATGCAATTGGTTAGCTGGGAGTGAAGGTTAAAAAGATTTCTATTTATATAATAAATGTAWTCCCCTRTAYAGAAKCACAGAATTGTTAAGGTTGGAAAAGCCCTCCAGGACCATGGAATCCAGCCATTCCTCAGCACTGCCAAGGCCACCACTGCCCCATGTCCCCAAGTGGCACATCCACACAGCTTTGAAATCCTCCAGGGATGGGGACTCACTGCCCTGGGCAGTTGTGCAGGGCTGGACAGCCCTTTTCCAGGATGGAATATTCACAATATCCAATCTAAACCTCTCCTGGCTCAACCTGGGGCTGTTTCCTCCTGTGCTGTCCCTGTTCCCTGGGAGCAGAGCCTGACCCCACCTGGCTCCACTCTCCTGTCAGGGATTGTGCAGAGCCAGAAGGTGCCCCCTGAGCCTCCTTTGCTCCCCAGCTYCCTCATTATATGGGAGAATGTCTCAAAGCTGAAAAATACCTGTGGGAGCCTGGGCTGGTTGGGAATGTGATGAYTGTCTGGTGGGTCTCCACACAGGAGCAGTTAAGGGAGGGATTTATGCAGTGCACCACCCCTATAATTGCTGCATGCAAACCATCTGTAAACTTCCTTTCTCCCCAGATCAGTTCCATCCCGAGTGTTCACCTCTGGCTACTGCATCCTAATTTAGGGAACTGKATAAATGGAGTTTTAATGGGTGTCAGCACCAGGTAAAGCAATGCAGCAAGAATGCTCTGAGCAGCAAGACAAAGCCTCTGTGGAAATGCTCTGGCTCCAGGTGATGCCTTGTGGTACCTGGATGTGTCCAGGTGATTCCCTGTGCTCCCTGAGGGACAGCTGGGCACTGTCCATGGCATTGCCAGGACAAGTGCCACGTGCACTGCTCCGTCTTTGTCTGCATCTCAGCCTCATCCCTGCCAGTTCTGCCTCGCCATCCTGGCCTGACTGATGTYTGAAGTGATCTAAGAATACCTCAGATGTATTGTCAGGGGGCTCAGTGCTAAATAAATTATAGGAAAGATGAGATCCTAGCAAGCGTTTGGATAACATAAGCAAGATTAATGGTTTGGAGCCTGTTTTCTGAACAGTGGGACGTGATTGATCAAAGAGAAAAAATTGTCTCTGTGGCTCCTTTGTACCAAAACTTTCAAGAGCTTAAAATGAGCAGCTGAAGGAAGAAATGCAGAGCTTAGGGAAGAACCTTGTGATGAAAAACTAGGGTGGGAGGTTATGAAAGTACAGGTTGACAGCTCTGTCCTCTTTATCAACCTTTCCCCATAGGGATCTGCTGTAGAAGATTTTGGACAGGCTGCTGTAGCCTGGATAGGTGCTTTGAAATTTTTTTTTACAATATTTTTTAAAAATCAAAGACTTTCATTGTGCTGTGAATAGGATTTGAGTTTCTAGAAAGCTGGTTCCTTCTGCTATCCAGGGAGAAAAGAGCTGAAGAGGAGGAAGGGTGCTCTCCCAGGGAAGGTGACTGTGCCTGAGGATCTGGGGAGAAAGGCAAGGGCAGATCTTCATGTGCCTCACTCCCTGCAAATAATGTTCCTTGCAATTCCTGCTCCTGAAGTCAGAATTTAGGACTTTGTTTCTGTACTTGATTCTCACCAAAGGTAGAAAACTGTGGCTTGAATAATTCCAACTGATTCAGGCTGGAATGTCACTGAAACCAAGCAATGGGGGAGATAAAGGTTATCAAAGTTGCCCACAGCAGCTCCAGTGACTACGATTTCCCATACAGTTCTGTCAATTGTGTGTTCAATGCATTGAAGGACACACGTCCACTTTACTTAGCTGAAGAAACTGGGGTACAAAACTGCTGTACTTGATGGAAATGTTGTTTTTTGCAGTTAAATTTTGCCCTTCTGTTCACTGAAGCATGTAAGGAYKAGACTTAGGATGATAKTCTGCCTTTTTCCAGTATCTTTCTTTAAAAGATGTTGCCCTGACTAATCTAATAGTGGGGATGGGCTTTCATTTAGCTCAACCCAAATAGCAGAGCTGGTATCAGAATAAACATGAATTCAATATCAATAGAGGAGATTGATTTTGTAAAAACACTGCAAGGAGAAAGGTGGTTTAAACCCATTTGCTCCATCCCCAGAATAACCATGTGTATGGTTATTGGAGTGATCACTCTTGCACTCCAAGTGTCAGTTTTAATTTGAGTCTTTTATAAACCACTTGGTTGTTGAATATTGCAAAGAAATTTAACCCCCTTGGAAGAAATCAGGAAGATTCCTGCTATTGAGGTAATTAGATACAAATTTGAGTGGGGWTTTTTTTAATAAAGACTAAATGATCTGTTCAACTGTTTCAGGCCCTGCTTGAGATACACACACCTGTGTCTAGCTTGTAGAGCATTTTCCTCATTAATTAAGAGCACTTTCCTTGTGTTATTACTTAATTGGGTATCACAGGGAACCTGATGAGACAATGAAATGGTCTTAATTGCAGACAAGCTAAATGCATGATACTCCACAYGCTGGAGTGTTCCACGACGTGACCCCAGCTTGTCACCGTGTGCTAATAGCCATGGTGCCCACTCAGGGGAGAGGGAGCCCTCCTGCAATTAATTCAGCATGAACCACACAGCCAGGCTGGGCAGGGAATGGCTGGGGAGCAGCCCTGGGGACCAGGATTTGGGGTGCTGAGGGATGAAAAGCTGGGCATGCCCTGCCCATGGGTACTGGCACCTGGAAACCTCCATGCCCTGGGCTGAGGGGGATTCTGTCCCTGTGCCCAGTGAGASCCCACCTGCAGCCCTGGGGACACAGCAGCAGCACCTGGAGCTGCTGGAGAGAGCCCAGAGGAGGCCCCAGAGCTGCTGCAGGGCTGGAGCCAGGCTGGCAGAGCTGGGGTGCTCACCTGGAGAGGAGAAGGCTCCAGGGAGAGCTCAGAGCCCTTGCAGGGCCTGAAGGGGCTCCAGGAGAGCTGCAGAGGGACTGGGGACAGGGAATGGAGGGACAGGACACAGGGAATGGCTCCCACTGCCAGAGGGCAGGGATGGATGGGATAGTGGGAAGGAATTGTTCCCTGAGAGGGTGCCCAGAGCAGCTGGGGCTGCCCCTGGATCTCTGGCAGTGCCCAAGGCCACGTTGGACAGGGCTTGGGACAACCTGACAAGGTGGAAGGTGTCCCTGCCATGGCAGGGGTTGGAGCTGGGCACCTGGAGCTGGAGCTGGAAAGGATCTTTAAGGTCCTMTCCCACCCAAGCCRTTCTGGGATTGTATAAATTAAACACTTTCCCATTGTCAATTTCCCCCACTTAGCAGATTTAAGAAGCTTTCCTTGTTTGACAACATTCACTTTGGAACCACCTAAACACTCTTGGCTGTTTATGTTTCCCAGGGATGTCTGTCCCATTTCCCAGGGGTCTGTCCCATTTCCCAGGTATGTCTGTTTGCCTGCTGTTTCAAACTGATAATTACAAAGGTAAATGACCATGTTGAACTTTAGAAAATAATATATAAGACTTGCTTTCTGTGAGTGTACACGTGTGCTTCTGGACAGCCAGGGGCTTGTGTGGAAGCAATAAAATTATTCTTCTGGGATTAATCCCTACTCTGCTTCTTCAGCCTATTCCTTTTTTTTTTTTTTTTTTTTTGCTGGTGGGAGAGTAGAAATGAGAGTGAAAGAAGGAAAAAGCTCTTGCCCATGTCATGTTTGTGTGTGCTCATCTTTCCCAAGCAGCAGGTAGATGTGTCAAAACCATGAATTATGCATGGAGCTGCTGGAATGCTGCAGATCCACGGTGGAATTGACCTGTTTTATTCATCCCTCAGCAGCACTCACTGTGCGACTGGGAAAACCCAAAACCTTCCCATTTTCTGTGCTTGGGAAGTTAGTCCTGGATTACACTGATTAAAACTTGGCAAGGAGAAGCTGGAGAGCTTTCACGCCTTTCCAGTATGGGAAATTCTCTTGTTCAAGAGGATATTTCAGTCTGAAAAMCAGTTGTCAAAGGCAAAGTTATGTTTTTCTCTCTTGGAAATGAACTCTTTTGCAGCGGGCCAAGGTAGTTTTTTAGGTTTAAGGGRAGGAGATGGCAAGAGTTGCTTTGCCATCAAGGCCAGGGAAAGACAAAAGCMGGGACTGTGCATGACACAGGAGCTGAGCTCTTGTGTGACTTGGAGCAAGATCTGTGCTTTGTCTGGATTTTTGTTTTCCCAATCCCTGGAAAGGAATTATTGATATTTCCCTTGCAAGGCTGTTTTCAGGCTTCTTGGATCGAAATTTTGCAGGGGTTGATTATATGGCACAGAAGCCCTTGTAGCTCTGGGGTTTGGCATTGGTGCCACTCAAAAGTAATGGTGAGGGCTGAAGAAAAAGCTGTTTTTTATCATGCTCTGAACTCCTCGAGTGCCTTACACAGTCCTACAAAGGCAGAGTGGCAGTGAACCAACACCTTTTATCTTCTGGATGTTTGCATTTTCAATTTATGCCCYTTCCAACAGTCATCGTGCAAGGAATTTGATAGTGGGAGGGAGGATCTGAATGGATTCCATTTCCATTCTGTTTGTTGTTGTTACACCCAGTTTAATTTTTCCTGTTGTATTCCTGTGTTTAGCCACAGCCTGTGTGTGAYTGCATTCCTGGTGGGGAAGGGTGGGAGAGCTGGATTTTACCATTTACCATCATATTTAAAGTAGTTTTTGCCTTCCTTTTATTGCTTTCCCTAAACAGTATTTTGGATTATTATTGTATTTTGTATGAGGAAGGGCTGCAATAGGTATAATTTATTTTAAATAGTCAATTTCTCTAAAAATTTCCTATTTTCTTGCCAAAGGGGATCCTGGAGCTTTGTCTGCCAGGAGAAGAAATGGTAATTTCATGTAGCTACTTCTGGTTTTAAATCTATTTTTTAAATCTATTGCTGATTTTATTTGTATTTAAGTCAAGAATCCCAGCTTGCTGATTTAAAACATTTGATTATAAAGTTTTGGTGTTTTTTTTTTTTTTTTTTTTTTAATAATGCTTTTGTTCTTCTGAAAGAAATTTCTACTCCCTGCTTGGTCAAATATCAGTTGTACACTGCTGTCCTTTCATTAAAATTAGAACTCCTTTATTTTGGCCACTGCTTCTGTGCACACTTATTTAAGCAATGGCATCTAATTAGTAATTTGAGAGTCTGTTTAATTTTTTATTGTGTAACAAACAAAGAATGAYACATTTCAGTGGTGATGTGTGCTAGGAACTAATGTCAAACTGCCCTTGGAAACTGCAATTCAGATTAATACAGAGTGGGGTGCACAAGTGTTTGTGTTCATAGAACAACTTCCCACTTGATGAATTCCTGGGAAAAGCAACAGATTTCTCCCAGAGCAGGCTGGGATGTCAGCAGCAGGATTGATCTGACAGCTGTTCTCACAGAATCCGGAATGGTTTGGGTTGGAAGGGACTTTAAAGCTCTTCCAGTGCCACCCCTGCCATGGCAGGAACACTTCCCACTGTCCCAGGCTGCTCCAAGCCCTGCCCAGCCTGGCCTTGGGCACTGCCAGGGATCCAGGGGCAGCCACAGCTGTGCCAGGGCCTGCCCACCCTCACAGGGAACAATTCCTGCCCAATCTCCCATCCATCCCTGCCCTCTGGCAGTGGGAAGCCATTCCCTGTGTCCTGTCCCTCCATCCCTTGTCCCCMRTCCCCTTTTCAGACCATTTCAGAAAGTAAAAGGTGTGACACTTAGCTTTAAGGTGTGTCTCAGCTTGTTTGGTGGAAGGTAAACATCAAATCACTCACATGAATKATGTTGCTTTTTCCCCCCTTTTCTACCCAGATATGGAAGCGCTCTCTTGGTGCTTGGATTTTGTCACAACCGTTCTGCATCCCCAAATCCGTGTGTGCCCACCTGAGGGGGTTTTTCTCAGGCTGTGTGAGTGGAGCAGGACAGAGCAGGGCTGAGCTCAGGGGTACCAGGCCTTGTAAGACAATTTCAGCCTCTCTTTGTAGGGATCTGTTTGTCTTGTGATCCATCAAAACCCAGCTGGGGAATTTGTCCTGGCTGATGGCTCGTTTCCTCCTTGGAGAGACCTTCAAAGGCTGCCATACAAGTAGCTGACATTCTTCTGCACAGACACATGGTTGTTCCAGGAGGTTCATTAATGCAACGCTGCCTTCAAGCTCTTTGGAAATTTAAGGGTCTCATTCTCTCGTTTACACCAGCGTGGAACCGGGTAGGAATTGTAATGACTCGAGCTTTTGTAGTCTGTGTACAAAAAAGGGAGATTGAATTTGATGGGTTTGCTGGGAATTAAGATCAGAAAGGAATATTAGATCATCTATGCTAATCGTGAGTAAATTAGATGGTGCAGATTCCGAGCAGAAAACGAAATGCACGAAATGCAGGCTGTGATTCCTTACAGGATGAACTCTGTCACAAGGAACTGATGGGTGAGAAGAGGGTGTTAATTGCTGAGGCTGCTCTGATGGGGCATGGCTGATGTTCACTTGGGCTCAGCCCATGCACCACACTAAGAGGGAGTGCCATCCCTTCCTCCCTGGAATTAACCTGATGCCTGGGCAAGATGCTCAGGGCTGCCTGAGAAGAGGCTCCTGCTGAGCTCACAGTCTCTGACTGACCCCTCTGTAGCTGCTGCYTAGGGAGCTGCAGGCTGGGCTTAGATTGGCTCTAGTCTCCTCCTTGCCAGATCAAAAAGTCCAGCTCCCTCTCCTGGTTTTCCCAAGTCCTGTGCTGTGTGCAGTTTGGGGCATGGTGATTTCCCTTGACTGGCCAGCCAGAGCCTTCCACTGCCCAAAGGGGCTCCAGGAGAGCTGGAGRAGGACTTGGGACRAGGGATGGAGGGACAGGACASRG